>JABSTT010001896.1:0-60235 GCA_013339685.2 Hyalomma asiaticum
TGAAGAAAAAGAGTTCGCACTACAGCATAACAGAACAATTCAAAATTATTATCCCAAAGGGTAACATGAGGCAACGAAACATTATTAATGTGCATGCACGATGTTCCATTTCTTATCTACTTTTACTGTATGCGCTCAGCATATGGCCATGATACAGATGGCAATATATATATTTTTTTTCTTTCATGTGTATGCCATGTTCTTCTAATCTGAAAGAAGTATCTGCTGATTGAAATTGATAAAATGTCATTTCAGACTATAAAAAGTAATACAGTCGACTCCCGTTAATACGAAGTTAACAGGGACTACGAAAAACTTCGAATTAAACGACCTCCCAATTAACCACAGGGGGCAAAAATGGACATTTTTACTAATTCATTTGGAAAAGAAATCAGTTATCGATGTCTGCTTCTGCTTGCGGCATCTTGCTGCGGAGAGCAAGTTCTGCAGGCTCTAGACGTGGCCGAGTGCTTCCTAGGCATTGCTCTCTGCATCAAAAAAACGCTGCGTGTGGGCAAGGCCTGCAGCTACAGCAGCAGCCGTAGGTTGCGGCTCGCTTGAAACGTCGTCCTCCAAGTCACTTCTGTCAGCAGCCTCGATGTGCCGAATGATCTCGAGTATTTTGGTGTCTGTCAGCGCACCACACGTTTCAACTTGACCGTCAACGGCAACGTATTCTCCGAAAGGGACGTGCACTGAGAGCTGGTTGAAGAATATCGTCGTCAAGTTCGTGTGTGCGCTTCCACGCTGGAGAAGACGAACCACCTCCATCTCTCGAGGCACTTGCACTAAAACCGCAGGCCCTGAAAGCAGTTCGCAATCGTCTCCTCCTTAACGCGGACCCCATGCTCGCGTTGAGGAGCACTGAGGAGGCTTCAGCTCGCACTGCGTGGAGTATCCATGCACAAAAGCATTCTGCTCGAGAAGGTGCTTTCGGTATAGCCATCCATCGGAAGAAGAAAAGTTTTCAATGCCTAACGTCACTGCAAGCGATAAGGCTTTTGCTGCTACGATATCGCCACTGAGTGGAAGTTGGTTCCTCCGGGCCTCCCTAATTCAAATGAGCAATGCTTGCTCTAACTCCGGGTGGGCACCGGTGCGCGTTCTCTTGCGTGACATTTTAAATTGGTCGTTCTCAAATGCTTCGAATATCGAGCGCTTCTTTAAGTTCGAAAGAGTGTTAGGCTTGATGCCGTACTTCCGTGCGATGTCCTGCTTGGCGTTGCCTCCTTCCTCAACTTCTTTCAAAATCTTAACTTTCGTCACCAAGTCAAGCGTACGATAAGGTCCGCGAGTTGCCATTGCCATGACTGCGCAACGATGCTGGTGGGCCGATTGACTAACACTCGAGGAAACATACAGATAGGCCTAGCACGTCAACGCGACCATGCGAGGCTGCGATTGCGCTGGGTGGATGGGCTAACCCTGCCGCCTCATCATTTTCGGCACTTTCGTCAGCTGCGATGCCGTTGCCACCAGTACTAACATTGACCCTTCATGAGCTGTGGCACTGTAGTCAGTTGTGATGCTAGCGATGTAAATTCAGCACGCAAGGCTGTTTTTCACTTTAATAATATGGAATTTCTCAAACATCTTGAGCTATAAGATTGAGAAATAACTTCTAATTAACCAACACCTTAGACTTCGAATTACCGAGCCTCTTTTCTATTGGTTTGGTTGCAAAACTGACGGGACCCCAATCCACTTCCAATTAACCCAAAATTCCAATTAACCGACTTCAAATTATCGGGAGTTGACTGTACCAGAAAACAGTTCCTACAGTACTCAGGCTTCATCGTGATCGTTTGCTAGCATTATAAGTAGCTCTTGTCCAGAAGACTGACAATGCCGCTCGTTAATGCTACATGAAGCAACGGTTTATTAATGCAAATGCATTTCTTGGCTAGGATGGCGATAACATGCACCCAGCTGCCATCCGCAAAAAGTGTCTGCAAAAGCCATGCCAGAAAAGCACGTGACCTCTCCACAAGAATTGACGCCGACACCAACACTCACCACAGCGGCCATCTGCATGCACTCCACTGCAACTACCTGCAGCAGCATGAGGGCGCATCATCGCATTTCTTCGCTGGGTTGGCAAAAGCGCACGTCCAGCTGCATGGTGTCACTGTAGCAACACTCAACACGTACTCGGCTCTGCCACCCCACCGCAGCAACTGCCTGCAGCTGCAGCATACTGCTCTCTACTGCTCGCATTTGAGCCGCTCCTACAGAGGCTTTCCTCTGACAGCAGAATTTGTAGGTTCCCCCTTCCGCCTGGTTCCACTCCAGCTGCACTATTTGCCTGTGCAGACAACCTGTCTATCATCGTCCCGGACGAGGCAACTGTTTGCACAGTCTTGGATGTTATGGACGGGTACTGCTCAGCGAGTGGTTCTCAGATTAACAAATCGAAATGAGCAGTGGTGTATCTGAGATCCGCCCCAAGCAGTCCGCAGCCTGTTCATGGCTTCCCTGTGAAATTGCGGTGGCCGGTTCTCGGATTCCATTTCGAACCTGACAGCCTGACTCCTGGAAACTGGCAACTGGCTCGGGAAATGCTGGGAGGCAGAATTCAGGAGTTCGGTCAGTTGCCCATTCCATTGAGTGCAAGGGTAACGGTGCTCCGATCGTTACTCCTCACTTTTTTTACTTAGGTAGCTTGTATGATGCCAGTACCCAGCCACACCAAGACTAGCTTGGAGCAGTTTCTCTTCCATTTTCTATGGAGCGGTTCGGCCGTGAATATTTCACGGCCAGTGCTCAAGCTGCCCAGGGATAAGGGAGGACTCTGTATTCCTGACCTGGGCATCATGGCAACCACTCTTCATGTTAGATGGACCCAGGTACCCCTAGATTCCAATATGACTCTTACTCGCAGTCTCGCATCGTACTTTCTCTCTACAAGGTAGCAGATGTTCTCACCGAACACTTTTTCTAATAGTGTACCTCATGCAGGAACACCATCCCCCTTCTATAGTGAAGTGGCAAAGACACTAGGAAAGATTTGAGATAGATTTTGAGGTCGATATTGTCGCCATTCAGTTACAGGATCTGATAGACATGCTAACTCCGGACTTACCAGCCCACTGCGGGAGCTTCGCCTGTCCCACCACAATGCGAGTTGGAAGCTGATCACAGCTAGCTTCCTAGACGCCAGCCGTGCAACTTTTAAGTACAAGCTGACGCGAGGGTGCCTGCCTATCCAATACAGGCTTTTCATGGCAGGCCCCGCTCGAGGGGTCTGCCCTTTTTGTGGTGACCAAGAGGATGCGGTCCACATCCTCTCATAGTGCGCGCTGCCGGCATCTCTCCATCGAAAGATAGCTAGCTTGTTTGGCCTTCCAGGTGTCCCGTACCAGACAGTCCGATTCCTTAATCCATTGCCCAGTCGGGCGATTAACCAGTTCGTGCTTCTTCTCGTTGAGTGCTCATACCAAGTTTGGTTGGCACGTTGGGACGCTGTCTTCAACAAGAGGAGGGCGGGGCTTCACGAAGTACTTGCAAAAGTATGCAAGGAGCTCTGGTTCCACCTCACCTGTGAGTGGCACGTCCTGGGCGGGAAGAGGTTTCTTCAAACCTGGCATCGCCTGGCAGTGCTATTCAGTGAGTCTGGAGGAACTATTTCCATTACTATTTGATGAAGATGGCTCCGCACAATGCACTTCCCCCACCGAGAAAAGACTGGATCGACAAGACAAGAATGGACCACTGTCTCACTGCCCCTCAGCCACAAGACGTACTGACATGGCAGGACGAAGGGCCGCCCCCCCAAGTCTGGGTAAAGACAGATGCCCCGTCAGCCTTCGGCCAAGGGGCGCTACGAGTGGCCACGTCTGTTCTGTGTGCGGCGACTCACCTCGCTGCACTAAACAGTGGCCGCCCCCATGTCCGGGTAGGACAATGTCCTCCCTCCTGCAGGCCTGTGGCCACAGGACATGCTGTGTGTTACGTGCACCTTGTGCTGTGCGCCACACCACCCTTGTCTGGGTAGGACCGTTTACCTTAACCAAAACCCCACCCTTGATGCCCCCGGGTGGGCGACCTGCCAGGGTGGATGTAGGATGATGACGGATTGATGAGACTGTGTGCTCTGGGATGAGGCACCTCCAGGTGTTAACACCTCTTTCCATCTGACTCTTCTTTCCATCTCCTCTTTCCATCTGGGAATCCCTGACTGGAAGGGGACAAGCATTTCCAACTCAGCAACACAATTTTGCAGCACCCTTCTGCAACGACAAGCTAGCCAAAAGAAACACTTTCGCATTCTCATCTCATAAGAATATGCTTAGGGATTGTCGAACATTTTTTGTTTCTATTGTTGAAGTACATCTTAAATGAGTGGGCAAGGTCACAAGGAGAATATGAAGAAGCGGAAGAGGCACAGTCAGGACCCTACTTGTTTTGCGGCTACTGGTCTTGAAAAAAATGGTATTTCTTTTTTGTGTGCCAAGGCAACCCTAATTCCGAGAAGTCTGGTCTCAAATTATTCAGCGAACTGACAGGGAGCATGATGAAGCCTGCATACTGTATAAACGCCACTTTGTGCCACATTTTATAGAGAGGCCGTACAAGATGAAAGTCAATGAAAGAGCATGTACACAAAACGCGTTCGCGAGTTGTTCATAATGTTAGTGCATTTTTGAGAATAAAGGCATATTTCCAAGGAGATGCAGCCATCTCATTTTCCTTCCACTATAAGGCTCCAGATTTTTCAAATGACACAAGCTTGCTTTTGTCATTTTTTCAGGCATAATAAAAAAATCATTATATTTTAGAAACGGTAACAACCAAGCGAAAGAAAAGAACCTAAAAGCTGACCAATCTTATTATTTCCTTAATTTTTTCTCAATCTGTGGCAATAATTCATAATTTTTTTAAGTTCTGCACAAAAACAATTTGTATCGTACTGAAAGAAATTGAAGGAAGAAAGGAACACGCAGCATAACTGATGAAATACGATAAAGGGGACTCAATATATCCACACCGCTTTTTATTCCTATCAGATAGGGAACATAAAAACCTCTCTGCGAGAAACACGTACACAGATGCACACACACGCAAGCACACTCCTCATTCCGTCTCTCTTATTCTTATGCATACCAATACAGTCGTACAGACAGTGATGTTATCTTTGATTATTGTGTTTATTACGACATGGACCATACTCTGGATAATGCAATAAAAAACTGCAAACAGGTATAGCCTGACCGATAAGCGCAAGCAACGTCAACGAGGTAGCCCACATGCACAAACAGTTAAAATATCTGGCAATAAAGAGCATATATGTGTTGCCGGTTGAATACAGCTGCAAGCATTCATCAACACAAAAAGAAAGGAGAGCACTGCATAAACAAACCGTCAGCAAAATGCTCATTCAGGCTAGTTAAACACGGCCTCCATGGGTGTCGACCCCATCTCGGAGCCCCTTACAACATTCGGTCAACAAAAAATGACTTCAAGCTACAACTACAGATGGCACCACCACAAACCATCATGCTCGTCATAACAAGAATAGAGCCACTTTTCCATCACAAGACGACACTGCCCCCTTCCAGTACACCACACTTTTGCTTCCTTTTGTGCTTTCATGGCTGCCCAATAATCCTAATGCACGAGCACAACACAATCGACGCAGAGAAACCTCAAAAGAGGCATGAATCTTTTAGAAATTCCTTTACGTGGTGATGTAGAAAAAGGTGTGCCCTAAATATGCAAGTATGAACAGAAACAAATTTTGATTAGAACGGTTGCAAGTTTCAGGAACAAGCCAACATCTTGAACATTTTCACACCTCCTTTTTTGAATATTTATCCACAAAAAGGTGTCTAAGTAGGCCACTTTCAAAAACTGGAGTTGGCATTGGTAGAGTTCTTTTACAAAATACAGTGGCACATATTCACCCCTAAATCAAAGCTAGAAAACTCCCAAATATAGGATGGCACGATGCAGTGACGACGTGCTCATTGGCAAGAGCCCACAGCTTTCTGCAGCACACTTAATATACAGTTAAACCTGGATATAATGAAATTGACAGATTCCCAAAAAAACTTCATTATAAAGAGGATTTTGTTATATGCAGGTCTGGCACAAAAAATTTGAAAAAGCACCGCTCAAGTAAGCAAAAAGGTAACAGACGACCGAGCTCGCCCAAAACATTTACTTTGGGGAAATCCCGCGGAACAGAGGTCGCGAGCAGGCTTCACAAAGGAAGCACACGGCCCGAAAAGAGCGCAGCGAATTGCCATGGAAGAGGAAGGAGCGCGGAACGAATGAACAATGAGCAGAGGAAAAAAAAGGACACGGCAGCAGCGCTCTGTGCGCGCACCCTCTGAGGATAGGATTTCCAAGACGACAGAGAATGCTGCTACGGCCGTTTGTCAGCTGCAAACGCTCCACACGGAACGTGCGCCCGTGTCCACTTTACTGCTGTTTGTCTTCAGTTTTTTTTTAATTATTATTATTTCATGCGCGCTGCCCTTGAATCACCACACGGGCACGATTTCCTGTGCACCCAGTACCCGTGTTGTCAATGGCAAGCTTCCCGTGAGGCGTGCCACCCACGACCCCGCTAGCTAAGCCAATCGCTCTCACCTAGTGTCAGGTTAGAGAAGTGAAGTGCAGAGACTTGTGCAGTAACCAAAGACTCTTTCTCAAGCCAGCGCAGCTTGGCGGGCTAGGCCAGCTGCAGCAAGAGACGGGATCAGGATTGAAGTGAGAGTGAAAAGACATGCCTGCGGCAGCAAGATCGCCAGGGTCGAGCGATGCAGACCCGCATCGCGCACGCTCACATGCAAGCACACTCGCTCTAGCCTCACAGTCGCTATGCCTTGGAACGCGCCAAGCGTGATGCCGCCACTTCGCATTTCGTCACGGCGGAGAATGCGCTTCGGTTGCTGCTCGCGCAAAAATGATAAAATTTGGGAAAAAAGCCTTAGGTTGTCGGTGGAGAAAATTCACTATTTCGAGGGGGTCTCCCACTGCCCTTTCGTTACACAGAGGTCTCAAATACATGTGCTTCTATGAAGTAACGGTGGGGAATAAAAAAACTTTGTTATATCCAGTAATTTGTTATATGGAGGTTTGTTATAAGCAGGTTTAACTGTCCAACTTTCATGCCCACTGTCCAAAACATTTCTGGTGTTTTCATGTGCCAAAACCACCACATCATTATGAGGCATGCCGTAGCGGGGACTCTTTGAAATCAATTTGGCATTTTCTTACATGGCTAGAAAAGCACAACTCACTGAAGATGAGGAAATTGACTGGCGGCATGGGCTGCTGGGCTCAAAGCCGTCCTTAATGTCCTCGGACGGGGCAGCAGCGTCGTTGCAAGGCAGCTGCAGCGAGTCCAAATGGTCAACAGGCACGCACACATCCTGTTCGTTGTCTGCACACAAAGTAGCTGCCATAAGCCACAGTGCTGCTTACATATGGCAACACTATTCTGCTGCTCGCACTCTAAAGAAACGAGTATATAGGGCATCTCTCTGTCACACAAATACTACAGTTGGTGACCTATAATTAGGATGCAAATAGGATGCAATTAAGATGTAAATAATTAGCACATGTTTGGTAATTAGGACAGCCATGCTGTACCGCCAATGTCCTCATAGAATTAACATCTAAAGACAATCGATATTTCAGACAGTTTCTAGCTCTAAATCTGATACGCAATTCAGACTCTGTTTGCAGCCTTTGGCCCCCCAACAAAGTATGGCTTCAAAAGACTGCACACTGTCATCTCTGAGGCATGGCTACGGTCGTGACACGACAATTTTGGAGGCAAGTCACTGCAGTCACCGCATCCTGTTCCAGTGGCTTTCCTAAACATGCAAGGGGCAAGACAGGAAAAAAAAATGGGGAGAGCTGAGGAAGCAGATCCGTGGCATTATTTGCAGTGGCTGAGATGCACCTTCGAGAAGAACCCCCAGGTTTTCAATGGGAAGGATGTAACAGACAAAAGGAAGAACATATGGGAGGTGGTTAGGGCATTGCAATACGATGCCCAGTATTGGACTCGAATAAGGTCAGAGTGTCGAGAACACATGTGGTTGGAAGGACATAAATAGGCAGCCAGTGGCATAGTCAGCGTTGTGTTTGCGGACAGGAACCCAAGGGAACACCAATAATGGTATATGTGTGTGCTTTAACCAAGACATTCGGGAGTTCAGAGACCAATATGAAACGCTGGTGATTGACGACTTTGATGTGCACATTGAGGAGCTGGGCAGCAGAACCAACAATAATGGTAAGCGTTTATTGGTGCTAGCAGAGACAGAAGGGTTAGAGGTGGCCACTGCAACAGTGAAATGTCAGGGAGACATTACCTGGTTAGTAGGGGAGAAACACTCAAGCATAGATTATGCGCTCATGTCATGTCATGTCTGCAGGTGACGAACATAGATGACAGTGGAGCAGGGAACCTGGATAGCAACCAGAATCATCTACGCCAGAGTCTGTCAATGCTTTTCTGGTCATGAAAGTCTTCCGTAATGCTTAAAGAGAGCTTGCTATGCTGACGCAGCAGCCACAGGGCAATTCTACGAGTATGTAGGGGGCAAAGGGAGCGACCAGACGTGAGCTGCACCAGCTATGCGCTGCATGAGGATTGCAGGGTGCCCAAGAAATCAGGTTGCATCAGCCTTCATCTTTTTTCCAGTTTCTCCAGATTTGTAGATGGAATGGATTGAAGCACTGCGCACGACATGGGGAGGGAACTTGCCACGTATAGTGCTAGAATACTGTACACTCTAGGCACTGTAGTCTGTAGTTCACATGAGCAATGATGTCAAAAACTTCCTGCGTGTTGGGTTGCCGCTTCAGGTGCAGAGGAATGTGAGTGAAATGGTCTTGTTGTTTTGTTTTCGAAGTGATGCTAGCAAGCAGACGTGGAATTGAGCGCTACTATGACAGGAAGCTGGCTGCTTTACGTCTGAGTTGCAATAGGTATGAGTGTGTGAAAAACATTTCGATGCCACAGATGATATTCAATGCGACAATTTCATTCTAAAGGGGTGCTGTATCCTTACAAATCTCCTGTCACTATTTTCAATTAACGAATCACTTTTTGCAAATTGTTGCTTTAACAGTGAAGTTGTTTAGGTTTTCCGTTAAACCGTGATACATCCGCAGAAAACTCCACTATTCTTTGTAATCCTGCATAACCACGCCGAGCTAGTAAAGCAAATTTAGGTTCGCCATGACTAATTAAGTCAAGTAAGCCTAATCAAGCAGACTAATTACACCCCGACGACCTAAGCCTAATTAGGCTAATACTAATTAAACAAGGCCTAACAACCACACTAGCAAGGCCAAGACTAAGTTTAACCTAATTAAGCTGCTTACTTAAGTCATCCTTATTTAGGGGAGGACTAACTAGGCTAAGCTTAAGTTCAGATTATTTCAGCCAAGCCTAGTTAGGTCAAGATTGAATAATGCAAGCATAATTAATATATGACTAACAAACTAAGCTAAAGCTAATCAAGGCAAGCCCAATTAAGCTGTCTAAGAAAGCCCAGACTAATTAGCTTCTATGAATTAAGCTAAGTGTAATTAGGCTAATACTAATAAAGGAAGTCTAATAACTAAGAGTAATTGAGTCAATACAAATTAACACATGTCAAATTAACTTAAGACTAATTAGGCAAATAATTATTTTAAGCCTAGCTAAGTCATGTAAGCCTAATAAGTTAATACTATATCAATGCAATGCAAGATGAGCCTCATTAATTTAAGACTTCATGAAACAAGCCCAACTGAGCTAAGACTAAATAGGTTGCCTAGTGAGACCAAGAAAAACCATGTCAAACTTCAAATTGACCAGGTTTGCCGTATTGAGCCACTTAGCACAAGCTTCACAAATTTTTTTTAGGTCTTTTCCATAATGTTACCTTTTTCTTCACAGTCATTTGGTTTGCGTCAATGTATCCATGAACAGCTGTATTGAAATGTAACATTATAGTGAAGTTTTACAGAAATGGAACTTTGCTTTCAGCTTGGCATGTTTTTGAGCAATTAGCATCATTTTAAGATTTTCAAACATAATATGTATTGGCTATGCAACAGTGTCATGCTCGTGAACGCGTGTACTTGTTTGGGAATTTTTGTTTGGCCTGCAAAGTCTCACAGGCCAGTGTAAAATACCTGTGCTTTAAGAAATAATATCATGCTCCCCTGCTAGTGGTAAGCAGCTGCGCTGCAACACATACTTCCAATGCTCCTGTGCTGGCTCTCTTGCATCCTTGGTAACTTAAGGTTTGTGAACCTAACTTTGTTCACACGCATATGCAACAACCGCATCACGTGTCACCATGTAAAACATTACTGATAGTCGAATATACTTGGTATGATGCATGTTAAACAAATGCCTTGAACAGCCACAGCCGTTTCCACCTATTGCTGTGTGCGTGGGCACATGCCCTTTTAGGGGCGAAGCTCCTTAGGGTGTGGGTCTGTCCCTCCTCTGTATGTATGTATGTAGCCACCTAATTCCAATCCCACTCTCTTGCCCTCAGCCCACTACTGCATAAAGGCAGGTATGCGGCACAGAAAGTGGGTATGTGTGTCCAGGCTGCTACCTGGACAAACGCATCAGCATCATCAGCATCATCAGCTACCTCTTTCCTGAAGCCATGCACTACGCCACAAAGCGCACATGGAAACATGCACCACGATGACACTAAATACCCAACATTAACGAAAGACTGCCCGTTTCTAACGATGATGATGATGATGATGCGTTTGTGCTAGCGCATTACGGCACGTGTAAGAAGCTGGTGTAAGACGCTGTGGCCTCTCCACCTTATACTCTTTCAGCAGTCATGTGATGGCGTCGGCAAACGCGGTGCGCGTTCCGGCCTGTGTAAGGGGCTGCGTAAGAGGCTGTGGCCTCTCCCCCTTACTAGAGTGTACTGCATGTTTCTAACACGTTTGTGCTAGCGTCCCCTTAAACGCGAGATCCCAGCGTTCAAATACAGTGTTTCTCACGTCTTTACATGATGATCGACTGGGCGAATTACACGGAAGATTCACGGTTTACCGATGATTCACTCCGGAGCTTCGCCCACTCATCATCATTCACCCCGTGGATATGCTGTGATTTTTTTCTCACAGTAGTGCCTCCAGCAGCAGTTACTCTCCCTGTATGAAACAGCGGCCTGAGTTTCGTGACCAGAAAAGCACTGAAGGACTCTACCCATGCCTTTGTTTCTGCAAGAACAACCGACATTCAAATCACCAGACTGTAGTGGGAGCTAGATGGCCAAGTAGAGTTGAAGGACATGGCAGAAAAACTGGAAACCAAGGCAGAAAAGATGGGAACATACAACAGCATCACAAGGGAAATGAAAGAAGTACTGAAGAGCAACCCAGGGAAAGAAACAAGGTACAGGTGCGCAAAAGCTTGGCGGACCTGGGAGGTGGCAGTGGCAATAAAGGCTCAACAAAAGGTGAGCCAGTAGCACCAACAGGCCAATAAGGAAAAAAAAACCAGGAAAAACTGGATCAAACTTGGACAACTTATCTTAAATGAGAGAATTTTACAAGAATTAAGAGAAGCAGCCCACAGGCCTCACAGCATTTCTGGCAACATGGGAAGCCATGTGACCCAAATGTGAGATGTTACAGAAGTGGGCAGAGAGAAAGGGAATCCTGGCAGAGCTACAGATGGGTTTCCATGCAGGGAGATGTATTGAGGACAACCTGTATGTTCTGGCACAGTGCATAGAGTTGGCTGAACTGACAAAGAACCCACTGGTTGGCAGCTTTCTTGGACATCTCCAAGGCTTACGACTCTGTTCACAGACCCACACTCTGGACTGTCCTTGAAGAGCTGGGACTAGAACAGAAAAGCCTGGAACTCTCAATGACTATGTACAGCAGCCTAACAGCCATGGTTGTTTGGAATGGATATACAACAGCACCAGTAAACATGGAGCATGCACTCAGGCAGGGTCGTTCTTTATCACCACTCCTGTTCATGATATATCTAAAGGGGCAGCCTTAAAGCTGGAAGAATCGGGTCTAGCTTACCCACTAAGACACCACGAAGAGGGACAGCTGGTGGAATGGTAGATTGCAGCTCTGATATATGTAGATGACATTGTGATCATGGCTAGTTCATCAGTAGAGCTACAGGCACTGCTAAATATTTGCAGCACAGAGATGGACAAACTTTGACTCCGTTTTAACCAGCAGAAGTGTCAAATGATGGTGTGAGGTGCCGACCACCTTTCAGAGATAGATGGTCACTGCAGGGGAGCCCGATCTAGCAAATACGCAGCATAAAATACCAGGAGTCCACCTGACTGCTGGGAAAAAACCCCTGGCAACACATGAGAGGGCACTAAAAACAAAGGCAATACGGAGCAGAAGTATCCTCTGCAGACAGTCCCTGTGTGCCTTCAATTGGTACAAGGTGGAGAGGGGCCTCTGGACAATGCTGGCAGTGCCAGGATTGACATACAGGAATGCCTTGCTCTGTGTGTCATCCAGAAATAGAGAATTTCTGGAGTGGCTACAGCAAGACGCAGGCAGCATGGTTCTTGTTGTACAAAAGTACATGTCTATAGAAGGCCTCCAGGGAGACATGGGATGGCGCACATTGGTAGCCCAAGAAGCCACCGCTGATGTGCAATACAAGAGGCTCGCAGGGCAGCCGGAGACCAACTTGGCCAGGCAGTTCTATAGGCACGTTGTGCTTGCCAGCGTCTCCATCACATGGATAAAGCGCTCGCGCCCCCTTACCCACCAGTACGGTCTCCCCACCCTTTGTGTCAACAGCACGCTGAAAATGGCAGGAACAGAGCTGCGCAAACAAGGACAGAGAATGGAGACAGCATACTGGGCAGAGGCAGCCAAAGGAAAGCCTTCCTTAGCGATGTACATGGAGCAAACACAGTCTGCAGGGAAAGCTTCTACAAAAACTCCTTGGGAAGCCACCTGCTGGCGGAGGTATACCATGGAGAATGGCATACTTGGCTTTGGGTACCCCATGACAAAGTCAGTATCAAGACACGTTACCCCCTTTACGATGCAGGAGAGGACGAGTCTGTAGCATACATAATAATAAAGCACCCAAGCATACGTCCCACCACCAAGACCAACTCTGTTCTTATAGCGCTTGGTTTCAACAAGGAAATGAACCACAGTGCCGCAATTCATCAGCAAGTACGACAGCAGGCCAAGAGCAGACCAAGATTGCCACATGAGGAACCACACAACAGTGGCTGCAGTGACATATTATGATGAAGAGGATGATGATGCTCTACCCTTTGTAACAGGCAGGCATATTTAACACTCTAGCCAACCAAAAAATAATAGTTAAGCCTAACTATACTGAATCCATTTATATCAAATTATCCCGTATATTGAACAATTTCTAAATGTCATAAATTTACATTGAAGATATACAGTAGAAGTTATGGTTACATCGAATGAAAATATCAATGACAGCCAATATATTAAACTCCATGTGCCTCAGAAGTTCCCCCACAAATTGGCTTTTTCTCATGGTGGTGGGGAATACTTCTGGTACCACCCTAGAAAAAGTGGTTTATACGCCAGTCACACAGGCACACTAAAGCTCTTTTGAAGCAAAGGAGCACATCGACTTCGAAAGAGCATTAGCACAAGGGAGTTGAGTCGGTGCTACACAGTTTCCTTTGAAGCTTTTAACAAAAGCCTCAATGTGAATTTGGCTCTCTTTTTCCTCCGAGATGAGAAAAATAATTGGGCTCTGACGCTCCTATAAACTAATTGTGTGCATTTGTTTCTTTCGTTTCTTTATCAAGGACCTTTTTTGTACGCTGATACTTTAAAGCAAAGTGAACATCTAAATGTAAATGAGTGAATTAGCCAAACACAAATGTACTGGTAGCAGTACACTGCTGTGTGCATCATATTTTGCCGACTATGCGTATACTTTGCCTCCGTTTTTGCTTCTGTTCTCGACTGTTTTTCGATCATGACCTCTCCAAAGATGTGCGATGAGGCACTGAGCGTGTGAGGAACAAATATTCATCGAAGCGTCCAGTTCTACACCATCTGCCGAATCCTCAAAAATGCTGTTTTATATTGCCTTACATTGAAAACAACATTCGGATAGCTACCCGACGTTTGCCCAGCAGCTGGAAATGCACCAGCAGACGACGCATGTTCGCGAATGTGCGGCAGTCCAAAAACGTGTCACTGTTGGTACAAAAAAGATATGACAGAGACACCTCGGCCTGCAGCAGACAAAATCTTAACACCCAGGCCCAGCTAGCCACACTACCTCAGCAGCTGGCCACAACATTGCCACGACAGTGCAGCTGCCCTAAAGTGCACTTTTCAGGCGACATATGACAGACTGCAGCTATCAGCAGGATTTCTAGGGTTTATGATGTCTAAGATACCGTGAAACGTACTTTTCATTAAATAAAAGGGTGTTGGATTGGCTCCAAGATAAAACATTTTTTTCTGCAGTCATGAGATCCTCAAGTGAGGCTCGAGGCTCCTTTCAACTAATGCTCCCTCTGCATGCCCGTGTGACAGCTCGCCCGCTCCTTTAAAGTAAAGAAGCTTTAGTTCAAAGGACCTTGAAGGTGCCTGTGTGACAGGGGTATTAGACCAGCTGCGCATGGGCGAACACCCCCCTGCAAAGAAAAACCAGGACTATTTTGTGCCAAAATAGGGCATGCAAGTAAGACATTATATTAATAAGGTGCTTTTCTTAGTGGCATGTGCCTTTAAATCATCACATCCTAGCAGGCCCACATCGAATTGCACCATATATCAAACTAACAAACATCTTTTGGCAAGTGCGACACATCTGGGTTCGACTGTTCTAATAAAAAGAAAAACATAAGAAAATAAACCAATAATACTAATATCAAAACACTAAAATATAAAACATACATACATGGAAATAAAAATAACGAAGAAAACGTAGATACATGGAAATACAGGGGTGCATATGCTACGCAAAGGTCTACTAACAAGATAACAATGACAAACAAAATGCACACGTCTTCTGACCTAGTCAGTGAAAAAGAAAAGAAAAAGGAAGAGTGAAATGAAAAACAAAAAAGAAGAACAAAGAAAAACACAAGAGTAAATACACAGGCCACAACAACAATAAAAGCAAGCACTACTAAGATTACAAGGTGGGACCAGGGCACACATGCATGCCAACCACACTCCTAATGTCTCTGTAGCGTTTGCCTGCGCCAGTGTCCCAGGCACATTTTACTTCGCCTCACTGCCTGCTGGTCTACACGTCCCTCTGTATCTACAAAACCCAGTGAGGTGGCGAGAGTTGTGTCAGCCATACAAAGAGGGTGCAGGTGAGTGCAAACAAGGATAGAGTGTTCGGTTCTTTCGTCTGCGCCATCACACGTGCGGCACACAACACTCGGGAAGATGCTGTAGATTTGTTTGCGCACGAGGGTGCAGAGGACCCCAGCCCTCGCCTCGAAAAGCAGCATACTGCCGAGGCCGTTGTCATACAGAGGCACCGCAGCAATGGCTGTCTTGTGCTGATGATAGAACAAGGCAAACATATAGCAAACAAAAATGTAAATATAGACAAACACTGAAGCAACAATGAGAAAAACAACGAAAAGAAAGGAGAAAGGACATGCTCATGAGGCACTGGGCCCTCTGTCAGTTAACATCACCACTGGTTGAACTAGCTGAACTCTTGCCCCTGGCGTATCCAATGCCGGGCCGCCAGATAAGCAGGGTAAGCCACCACCACTTGCACCACAGCTGGACAAACACTGAAGCAACAATGAGAAAAACAATGAAAAACAGAAAAAGGGCACACTCATAGTATTGAGTCACTGGGCCCTCTGTGAGTTAACATCACCGTCGGCTGAACTAGCTGAACTCTTCTCTCTGGCGTCTCTGATACCGGGCTGCTGGATAAGTATGGTAAGCCACCACCACTTGCACTGCCTCTCTCTATGGCCACCACCGAGGCCAGTGTCCCATAAGCAACGGAGCGCCATCTGGAAGATTGGTGGGAATGGCAGAAACTTAGCATGTAACGCCGTACAGAGGATGTTTTTGATAAGCAGTTGTGTTTCCTTGTTTTTTTTCTTCCCTCTTTATAGGTTGTTTTTTTCTTTAGCTTATACATTTTTTTTCTTTGCTACGCCTTGGGAAAAAGTCTTGGTGACCCCTTAAAAAGGGCACTGCATAATCAATATACGGCACCCCCCCCCATCCACACATTGTTTGCGATTATGAGCACAGTTGCAGTGTTGTGTCGCAATTGCTGCTAGAGCCTTAGTGTTCCATCTTCAGTGCTCTTTTATTTATTTTGCACTGCGAGTTGCCTTTCTCGTGACACTCAGAGACAGGCCACGTCTAGTGGGATGAAGGGTGGCCTCGCAGTCTGTACCTACAGCCAATGACAATGAAACAAGGTAAGTACACGACTCTGACAATGTAGCATACCTGCTGATGCATTGAAGACAGTGTGAACAGCTGTAATTGGCAGCTGCTTCTATCACACTGAATTTACCTTTGCTAATTGATAGTAAGCCCAAATTTGCAACAAAGGAGCCTGAACTGCCACCAATCAAGAGCCGAAATGCGGACATCATTGACAACATCAATGCTGCAGTGTGGCGACTCCTGCCACAATTACATTTTAAGACGTAATGTTGTGGTGCGGTGTCGTCGTGTGCCAAAATGGATGATTATGAAACAGTTACACAAGTTCTCCAGCTGTCAAAAAGTGGCTCTGACTTGGAATATGCACCACGTGCTTTGAAGCCGTCACCTGTGCGGATTTCACTATAGTGTTTGCTCTCCTTGTGCTGTCGTAAACTGCAGAAATACACATGCACTTGGTCACATGTAAGTGGAAACGCATGCAACGATGCACCTACCACTTCTTCCTAGTGCAGGGGTCTGAAAACGAACATAAAATTTTCGTCTTTTGATGCATTCATTTTTTTGGATGTTTGATCATTCGGACGTTTTCGCGATCACCATAGAGTCAGAATTATCGGCCGCTGACTGTAATTGTGACCTGGTTCATTTGCATCTCCTTTGTTGAATAACAGGCAAAGGCCACTTTCCTAACAGGAATGCCCCATCACGACTGCGCACATGCAGTTTTGTGACCTGGAAGTTACTTGGCTCTTAGAAATAATGCTCTTCAACATCTACTTTTCGCAACACAAAGCAGAGTTTATGCTGTAAGTGTGCTGCGTACTGCTTAGAAAGGCCATTTATGCACCTTCTATAGAGCTTCAAGGAGCATAAAGAACACTACAATTATTATTGACAAATTTTTTTTTCCAAATACATGCACTTTGCTGAATTACGACTTTGCGTGCACATTCACTAGTTATGTATGGCTATTGAGGACAGCTGCAATGTGTCAGTGTAAAGCCTTTACAGGAAGGGATGACAGCTGCCAGAAACCTCAGACAGATGCACTATGGCAGTGTAAAAGACATCAACCTTCACAATAAGAATGAGCAGGTGCAATGACACAGATGTATGATGCACATAATGTTCCTGCCAGCTAGCTTAAGGATGGGAGTGGCAGTACATGCAAAATGCGAAAACATGCATTAATCTCTCACACATGGCCTTTTGTTTTCTCTGCACTTTCATTGCCTTTATTTACGTTATCACTGTATTTTCAATAATGTAAATGTCACATTTCCATATCCTTTCTTTCTTTTGTATTGCCTGTTCACATCATTCATTATGACTGCTTGACAGAGATCACATAATAGCAGTGCTTCTACATGTGCACAACATTGTACAAAGAACATGCAACAAACAACCTTAAAGGGACAATAAAGAGTAAATTATTTCTTGTAGAAGTAAATGGATCTCTCGCAGTACCAGAGGCAGCCCTCTTGACACCAGAAGACACCTCGTAAACAAGAAAACATGCAAATAAATATAAGGTAGGGAAAACCGCATTGAAGCTCCCACATTAACTCACCCTGACAGCTGCTTTTCGTGGCATCTGCTAGGAGCTACACACTTCTCCATTGGCAAAAATTAAGTGCCTTGCCCTGAAACCAGTAGAACATTTTGTTGAACCAACGTAGCCAAAACATAAAAAGAGGTGACAAAATCTGTGATTCTGCGCTGTCACATGAAAAAGTCTCTGTGTAAATTTAAAGATGAAACTTTGACCTCCATTTTCTCCTCTATACAAAATCTACGATGGTGAAATCAATGCCAATATATTTTTAAAGAACAATGAATTTGTTATTCAAAACTAACTCGCTGTTTTTCTTCACAGTCCCTTTAATGTGCTCGCAGCAAAGCATCCAGAACCATCACATATAAAAAATCAGGTTCATTTAACAGTACATCATATGTCAAGCATGACAGGGATATAAAAATGACTGTATACTCTTAGGAGGCTGTATTAACTGATGCTACTAGTAAGCTACTAATGCTACTAGCCTAGTAAGCTACTGTAACGCTCCCTTTGTGCTTTTCACACAACAAGCTTTATAATGGCCAGTGTAGTGACAAAAGCTTTGTGGTGTCAGCTCAAGCATGTGAAGACCGCTTAGTAATAACGGTTGTACAGTACTTAGAAATTAAAAATTGTAGCAAAGGAGAGTGGCGCCTTATGGAAGCACTACCAACACCATCTCACCGACAAAGAGGAGCTCGCGCTCTCACTATCTGACGCTCGCCTCAGATGGCTGCTTTACTGCTTCAGCAATAAACTACCTTGCATATTTGGTGGAGCTTGTGCTGGGTCTTTCCTCAAACCTGGAATTACACACTCGGATGCTGCCGGCCATCATACCTGATGACGCCAGCCAACCACCACCTCCGGCATCGCCAACATTGATTTGCCCTGGCTCCATGTGTCAGCGAGATCCTCCCATCTTCAGTGGTTCCAATGTAGAAGATTGGCTCTCGTGGTATGAGCAGGTGAGTGTGCACAATAAATGGGACTATGCTCAGAAGCTCAGCTATGTGAACTTCTACCTCACAGGTGTAACTAGTGTGTGGTATAACAACCACGAATCAGAGCTTCGCACTGGGCCAGATTTCAAGGCGCACATTATGCAAATCTTCGGTCGCCCCGCGGTGCGGAAGCTCCGTGCCAAAGAGCGTTTGTGCAGCCACTCGCAAAGAAGGAGAAAGCTTCACGATTTACAGTGAAGACATTGTGGACCTATGCAAGCACGTTGATCCACCTGTGACAGTCTGACAAGATCCACCACATCATGAAGGGTATTGAAGGCAACGCATTTGAAATGTGTTGTATCCGCCGCCAAGCCCTGCCCGACTACGCCTGAGAACCCCACAGTGAAGCGCACCAGCCCGTACCTCGAACAACAACCTTTGCCAAACAGTTGACAAGTCTGCAAAACCAGTGACACCACCTCTGCAGCCAGTTGCGTTCCCATCTGCCCCATGGCACAAGCTGGGGCAGATTAGTCCGCGATGAGCATATATACAGACGCATGAGTCAGCTGACATGATAAGATGCTTGCCTAGTGCCATCTAGGTTATACAAATGCAACTGCTGAATATCACATTTTCCACCCTGAAAAAGAGTCACTTAGCAAATTAACAGTGACTGGAACACTAAAACACGCAATGTTCTTTATAGTCTTTAAACCACAATGGTGATCTTCTTTGCTTTGTCGAACGTCTCAGTTCTGGAACTGGTATTCAAACAGATGGCTGTTGAGGATGGTCATGTCTTCCCTGCTGTGGCTTTCCAAACGGTGTCCCTGCTTCAGGCGAAGAGCTCCTTGCAACCGTAGGAGATGTCATTGGTCCAGGGCAGGGTACCAGTAGATTCCGAATCCAGGTGCGGCCATCATTAAGTTTGTAAGTGTCTTGGCCACACTGGTCACAAAGGTGAATCAGCTTGAGTATCTCAAGGAACATGACCTTAGGAACATGACCTGGCAACTTGACTCAAACTGGTTGACCTGTTGTTAACGGAGAATGCTTTGCAGATCGTCAACAGTCAGTGTAGGACTGACTTGCTTGTTGCTTCTGTGCTACTATACTGCAGACAGACTTCATATCTGCGGGCGGGTCTTGGAAAAGCTCTTTAGCGGGTGCTCCTAGGAGATAAAGTATTTTTCTGGGATGAAGGCCATGAAAAAGGACAGAAGGCTTCACTCCTGTGTGGGCGTGCAGTGCGAAACAATAGACAACGAGGTATTCGGTGATAGCTTCCTGCAAAGGCCGACATTCTCGTGTGCAGACTTCAACATACTCTTTGAGTACCCAATTAAATCTTTCTACTTGACTATTTGCTTGCAGATGGTATACTGCCGAATACACATGGGTGATGCCGCGTTCCTTAAGAAAACTGTCAAACTCACAGGCTACAAACTGAGGACTTTGGTCCTCACTATCTCATCTGGATATCCTTCCCTGCTAAAGATGCTTCGCAAAAAGGAGATGACTGTTGCAGTACTCACTTTCGCCCCGAAACAAACCTCTGGCCACTTGCTGAAGTAATCGATGGCCGTAATGGCAAAATGGCGATCTGCAGGTACATTGAAAAAAGGGCCCACAATATCCATAATCAAAAGAAGAGGCGTGCAGGACACGGACACAAGGAGAGCAGTGAACAACACGAACGCCGACTAACAACTGATGCACAGCACAGAGGCGAAAAAGAAAGAAGACACACAGCTTATCTGCGCATGCTCGGAATGGTAGCGCCACCTGTCAATCGGTTACACGTGCCGGTCTTCGCGATAGACAACTCCTAAGGCTTTCTATCTCCTCTCTGTTTAAGCTAATCGACGGCTGACTCACGCTTGCACTTCCACTAATACTGATATGCCAGGCCTCAACCAATAAACGCGTATCTTAGTTCTTATGCCTGTACAGGATCTCGGTTTTGTCTAACTCGGGCATGCAGCTACAGACCTGGCAGTGCAAAGATAGATTGGACGGCGTCCCACCTGATAGCGACCTTCGGTGTTCAATTAATCTTTGATTAATACAACGCGCAGTTTGCCCTACATAAAAACGTCCGCAGCTAAAAGGAATCTTATAAACTACACCCATGCGACAGTCGCTGAAATTGTTCTTGGCTAGGTGCTTAACAGGACAGATATCCGTTCGCTTCTTACCTTCCATCTGCTCATTTCTTCTATGCACTGCAGCACAAACCCTTCCTAACTTATTGGGAGCCGTAAACACAACATTAACCCCATATTTACTTCCCACTTTCTTAAGCCTGTGCGAAACTGCGTGGATATACGGAATACTCACGACCTTTTTCTTGTTAATGTTACTCTCTGCTACAGCTTTTGTTCCGGTCGAAATCGACTTCTTAAGACGCTCAGCTACTGTGGCTATGGCTAGTCTAGGGTAACCTGCATCTAAGAGGCGCTCGACCTGCGCATTAAAGCTAATGGTCAAACGGTGCACGCACGACTTCGATAGGGCTGACTTTAAACAGGACAAGGCTATTCCGTTTTTTACTACTTTCGAATGCTTGGAGTCAAAGTTTAACAACGGCTTAGATGCTCTAGGGGAATACTGCCAACACACGTGATTCTGCTCAAACGACAACGAGATATCTAAAAATTGTATTACGTTTCTCTCCGGTAGTTCTTTCGTAAACCTTAGACCATCCCCATTAAGTTTAAATTGATCGCTTACATAGGTGACGACGGATTCAAAATCATCCTTACTACAAAGTACCAAGTAATCGTCCGCATACCGAAATACCCTAATGATGCGGTCCCCTAAGGCCTCTTTTAAACGGCAGTCAAACTTGCTCAAGTATAGATCACTTAGAATAGGGGCTACCTTTGAACCTATACAAATCCCTGACTTCTGCACAAACACGCCTTCCCTGTATCCAACTAATGTTGACGTTAAGTACATGGAGAGAATTTCTAGAAAGGTACCTGTGGAAACTCCGCATCTATCTATGAAACCGGACTCCTGCCCTTGTTCTTGAATACATTCTTTCACGCAATTTAGTAAACCTTCATGCGGCAACGAGTAATACAAATCTTCTACATCCATGCTAAACGCTGTGCAGTGGCCAGGATTTTCCTCTGTTAACAACTGAACTAGAGCCTGAGAATTACGTACACGGAAGGGGTCAGAAAAACTTAAGGATGTTAAGCACTTCTGCAAATAGCTAGCTACACAAACTTGCCAAGCCCCTGACTCTGATACAATCGAGCGAAACGGAATTTCTGGCTTATGGGTTTTCGCCGAGAAAAATAATTCTAAAGTGAGCAGTTTTGCCTTTTTAACACTGGAAGCTACGTTATCTAGATTATGTTTCAACAGGAGATCGACAGCTCGTTGTTTTACTACAGAAGGTTTCAGTTTCACAGGTCTAAAATTCTTTTCAACAGCTGCTGAGGCTTTTTCAGAAAAACTGCTATTCGGCATTATTACAAAACAACCTTCCTTATCAGATAAAACAGTTTCATGGTGGTACTGCGCGAAACAAACGGGGACGAAGGAAGGAGTCACACAGACAAGCGCAATCTAACAACTGATTTATTTTTGAAAGAACAATTGCGGTTGACGAAAGACTCCGTGTTGTGCAGGCCGACAAAGAAGGTTTTTTTGTTGTTTTACCAAATGAGTGTCATCTAGATAAAGCTGTCCAAGCAGTTCACAAGTGCTTCAAAAGATGTGACGTAAAGGTAGAAGATGTGAAAGAGAGGGCGGTTGAGCTACTAAAAGGATGCAACAAAGAAAAGCTCGCGCTAGAAGTAAAAAACTCGAAAGGAATGAAATTGGATATATTTTTTACCGCTAAAACACACAAGGAAGGCATTCCGTTCAGGCCAATCGTGTCGGAGAGAGGATCTTGGCAGGTCCTTGTAGCGGGATTCCTGCAGAAAATGCTGAATTCCTTGGTAGTACAGGATCCGTTTTTGTTGGAAAACTCTGACGGGCTTGTTAAGTTTTTGGGATCAGATCGTGTAAGTGGTTGCAACTGGGGATTTAGCATAGATGTTCAGGACCCCTTCTATTCATTGCCGCAAGGTCCCCTCATGAAAGCAGTTAACGACTGCATCACAAAGGACAACGATGAGGTTGCCTTCCGCAACTTGTGTAGGATGACAGTTGAATCCTTCCTGGAAATTTTACTTTTCTATTTGCAGAATACGCATGTAGGATTTTGTGATGAAACTTACATACAGGCCAAGGGGGTGTGCATTGGATCAAAGGTGGCTCCTATCCTCAGCACCATTTTTCTGGCAAGTATTGATAGAGAGCTTGATGAGGAATTAGAAGGCATAACATACAACATATACAGGTATGTTGATGACTATTTGATTTTGGGCAGACAAGAGGACAAGGAAGGGTTCAAGAATAGGGTAGTTGAGGCCTTCAATTCTCGGGGAAAAGGCTTGACATTTACGTCTGAGGTACCTGTAGGAAGCAAATTGCAGTTTCTTGACATTAAGTTAGAATTTGGACAGGGGCATGTTTGCTGGCAATTCTCACCTAGAGCAGGGAAGCCGCTTTTGAATTTCGCATCTAATCATTCCAGAATTGTGAAGAATGGTATTGTCATGTCTTGTTTCATATCAGCGTTAAGAAAGTCTTGTTTTCATGCTGTGAAGTCTGTGTTTCTACGGCAAGTTGATCGTTTGCGAGAGGCAGGGTATCCCCTCACCGTGATGCAGGCTTCATGCACTAGGCTTATCAGGAAATTAAAACAGGAAGAGGACTTTTATGGTACTATTCCCAGAAAAAAAGATACAAATTCCAAGGTTTCAGTGATTCCGTACGTGCACGGCATTTCACACAGACTGAAAAAGGTAGCCGAAAATTACGGAGTGAAAGTGGTGTTTTCAGCCCATAACAAAATAGGAAAGGTGTGCTCCAAGGTGAAAAAGATGATCGAAAGCAAGGAGGAAACCAAGAAAGAATGTAGTATCAAACATCCGAAGAAGAACCGGTTTGTGGAATGTGCTACTAATGCAGTGTATAACATTCCTATGACGTGTGGCCATGCGTACGTGGGGCAGACTGGACGTTGCTGTAACACTAGACTAAGGGAACATCTGTCCAGCCTGAAAGGTCGCCCTAGTACGCATTTGGCCATGCATTGTAAGGAATGTGGGTGCACACCTCAGCCTGCAGGCACTGGCTTATTGTTTAAACACCGCAACAAAACCGCGAGGGAAATAGTAGAAGCCTTTTGGATTCATAGACTAAAGGACAAGTGCATCAGCCATCCTTCGGTAGCCTTATTAGATAAGGAGATTTCGATGTTGTCTGCTCATCTTCAATGACGTGTTCTTTTCATTTTGTCAGTGGTTGTGCATTTGACGTGTTTCTCAGTGAATATATGCGCGAATGGTGTGCGGATGGTATTTCTTTTTTCTTTTTTTTGTGAGTGTAAGCGTGTGTGGACGCGATGACCTGGGGGAATCTAGTATACAGTGATTATATGCGCGGATGGTGTGATCTCTGGAGGAATGGCGCAGACCAAGTTGGGTTTTTAAGCAATTGTTCTTTCAAAAATAAATCAGTTGTTAGATTGCGCTTGTCTGTGTGACTCCTTCCTTCGTCCCCGTTTGTTTCGCGCAGTACCACCATGAAATCGTTCCAACTAGGCCGGCTAGCCGTTTTACTTCAGATAAAACAGGTCGAAGCTTATGTTCCACACAGTAATTTACAACCGGTCGGATAGGGTCAGAGGCCTTAACGAGATCGTTCGAATGCTTGATGCTGGCGAAGCAATCTGAAATACATCGACACCTTTCAACTTCCGGAATAACCTTAGTTATCGATCGAGGTAAGCTTAAAACGTCAACTTCTTTTAGGTTAGGATGAAAACAGTACTTAGGGCCTAATGCTAGAATTTTCTTGTGGTTCTCGTCCAAAACGGCGTCTCCGAGAATCATTACCTTTTCCGACGGCGATTTAGTAGAAAAAGAATTCCTCTTACTTTGCAGTAGATCCGGTAGATTCGTCCTCCACAAAAAATCCGCGTGCTGCTCGGAAACTCTCAACCAATTGGCGAAAGTGCGGTTCCTTTGACGGTCTCCCCGGGTGGCGCAGCTGGCTTCTAAACACTGGCGATAAAATCTGACTTGCCGCCATGCTTCGGCTGAAATAATCGCGCAAATCCTGTTCGTGTGTCGCGTAGAAGGAAGAAGAAAACCGCACAACATCTTAATTTCCATCGGAATGATATTATTGCGTTTGAACCACGACATAGTTCTAGCGCGAAACATACATATAGCAATTAAAGAGGCTAAAGAAGCTGGATTGCGCAGATAAGTAGGAGAACACGGAAAAGGGCTCAGGGTACTAGAAATGAAGCTCAAAAGGAAAGAAAGTTGAGCGAGTTGGTAACAGTCCATAATCAAAAGAAGAGGCGTGCAGGACACGGACACAAGGAGAGCAGTGAACAACACGAACGCCGACTAACAACTGATGCACAGCACAGAGGCGAAAAAGAAAGAAGACAAACAGCTTATCTGCGCATGCTCGGAATGGTAGCGCCACCTGTCAATCGGTTACACGTGCCGGTCTTCGCGATAGACAACTCCTAAGGCTTTCTATCTCCTCTCTGTTTAAGCTAATCGACGGCTGACTCACGCTTGCACTTCCACTAATACTGATATGCCAGGCCTCAACCAATAAACGCGTATCTTCGTTCTTATGCCTGTACAGGATCTCGGTTTTGTCTAACTCGGGCATGCAGCTACAGACCTGGCAGTGCAAGGATAGATTGGACGGCGTCCCACCTGATAGCGACCTTCGGTGTTCAATTAATCTTTGATTAATACAACGCGCAGTTTGCCCTACATAAAAACGTCCGCAGCTAAAAGGAATCTTATAAACTACACCCATGCGACAGTCGCTGAAATTGTTCTTGGCTAGGTGCTTAACAGGACAGATATCCGTTCGCTTCTTACCTTCCATCTGCTCATTTCTTCTATGCACTGCAGCACAAACCCTTCCTAACTTATTGGGAGCCGTAAACACAACATTAACCCCATATTTACTTCCCACTTTCTTAAGCCTGTGCGAAACTGCGTGGATATACGGAATACTCACGACCTCTTTCTTGTTAATGTTACTCTCTGCTACAGCTTTTGTTCGGTCGAAATCGACTTCTTAAGACGCTCAGCTACTGTGGCTATGGCTAGTCTAGGGTAACCTGCATCTAAGAGGCGCTCGACCTGCGCATTAAAGCTAATGGTCAAACGGTGCACGCACGACTTCGATAGGGCTGACTTTAAACAGGACAAGGCTATTCCGTTTTTTACTACTTTCGAATGCTTGGAGTCAAAGTTTAACAACGGCTTAGATGCTCTAGGGGAATACTGCCAACACACGTGATTCTGCTCAAATGACAACGAGATATCTAAAAATTGTATTACGTTTCTCTCCGGTAGTTCTTTCGTAAACCTTAGACCATCCCCATTAAGTTTAAATTGATCGCTTACATAGGTGACGACGGATTCAAAATCATCCTTACTACAAAGTACCAAGTAATCGTCCGCATACCGAAATACCCTAATGATGCGGTCCCCTAAGGCCTCTTTTAAACGGCAGTCAAACTTGCTCAAGTATAGATCACTTAGAATAGGGGCTACCTTTGAACCTATACAAATCCCTGACTTCTGCACAAACACGCCTTCCCTGTATCCAACTAATGTTGACGTTAAGTACATGGAGAGAATTTCTAGAAAGGTACCTGTGGAAACTCCGCATCTATCTATGAAACCGGACTCCTGCCCTTGTTCTTGAATACATTCTTTCACGCAATTTAGTAAACCTTCATGCGGCAACGAGTAATACAAATCTTCTACATCCATGCTAAACGCTGTGCAGTGGCCAGGATTTTCCTCTGTTAACAACTGAACTAGAGCCTGAGAATTACGTACACGGAAGGGGTCAGAAAAACTTAAGGATGTTAAGCACTTCTGCAAATAGCTAGCTACACAAACTTGCCAAGTCCCTGACTCTGATACAATCGAGCGAAACGGAATTTCTGGCTTATGGGTTTTCGCCGAGAAAAATAATTCTAAAGTGAGCAGTTTTGCCTTTTTAACACTGGAAGCTACCTTATCTAGATTATGTTTCAACAGGAGATCGACAGCTCGTTGTTTTACTACAGAAGGTTTCAGTTTCACAGGTCTAAAATTCTTTTCAACAGCTGCTGAGGCTTTTTCAGAAAAAGTGCTATTCGGCATTATTACAAAACAACCTTCCTTATCAGATAAAACAGGTCGAAGCTTATGTTCCACACAGTAATTTACAACCGGTCGGATAGGGTCAGAGGCCTTAACGAGATCGTTCGAATGCTTGATGCTGGCGAAGCAATCTGAAATACATCGAGACCTTTCAACTTCCGGAATAACCTTAGTTATCGATCGAGGTAAGCTTAAAACGTCAACTTCTTTTAGGTTAGGAAGAAAACAGTACTTAGGGCCTAATGCTAGAATTTTTTTGTGGTTCTCGTCCAAAACGGCGTCTCCGAGAATCATTACCTTTTCCGACGGCGATTTAGTAGAAAAAGAATTCCTCTTACTTTGCAGTAGATCCGGTAGCTTCGTCCTCCACAAAAAATCCGCATGCTGCTCGGAAACTCTCAACCAATTGGCGCTAGTGCGGTTCCTTTGACGGTCTCCCCGGGTGGCGCAGCTGGCTTCTAAACACTGGCGATAAAATCTGACTTGCCGCCATGCTTCGGCTGAAATAATCACGCAAATCCTATTCGCGTGTCGCGTAGAAGGAAGAAGAAAACCGCACAACATCTGAATTTCCATCGGAATGATATTATTGCGTTTGAACCACGACATAGTTCTAGCGCGAAACATACATATAGCAATTAATGAGGCTAAAGAAGCTAGATTGCGCAGATAAGTAGGAGAACACGGAAAAGGGCTCAGGGTACTAGAAATGAAGCTCAAAAGGACAGAAAGTTGAGCGAGTTGGTAACAGTCCATAATCAAAAGAAGAGGCGTGCAGGACACGGACACAAGGAGAGCAGTGAACAACACGAACGCCGACTAACAACTGATGCACAGCACAGAGGCGAAAAAGAAAGAAGACACACAGCTTATCTGCGCATGCTCGGAATGGTAGCGCCACCTGTCAATCGGTTACACGTGCCGGTCTTCGCGATAGACAACTCCTAAGGCTTTCTATCTCCTCTCTGTTTAAGCTAATCGACGGCTGACTCACGCATGCACTTCCACTAATACTGATATGCCAGGCCTCAACCAATAAACGCGTATCTTCGTTCTTATGCCTGTACAGGATCTCGGTTTTGTCTAACTCGGGCATGCAGCTACAGACCTGGCAGTGCAAGGATAGATTGGACGGCGTCCCACCTGATAGCGACTTTCGGTGTTCAATTAATCTTTGATTAATACAACGCGCAGTTTGCCCTACATAAAAACGTCCGCAGCTAAAAGGAATCTTATAAACTACACCCATGCGACAGTCACTGAAATTGTTCTTGGCTAGGTGCTTAACAGGACAGATATCCGTTCGCTTCTTACCTTCCATCTGCTCATTTCTTCTATGCACTGCAGCACAAACCCTTCCTAACTTATTGGGAGCCGTAAACACAACATTAACCCCATATTTACTTCCCACTTTTTTAAGCCTGTGCGAAACTGCGTGGATATACGGAATACTCACGACCTCTTTCTTGTTAATGTTACTCTCTGCTACAGCTTTTGTTCGGTCGAAATCGACTTCTTAAGACGCTCAGCTACTGTGGCTATGGCTAGTCTAGGGTAACCTGCATCTAAGAGGCGCTCGACCTGCGCATTAAAGCTAATGGTCAAACGGTGCACGCACGACTTCGATAGGGCTGACTTTAAACAGGACAAGGCTATTCCGTTTTTTACTACTTTCGAATGCTTGGAGTCAAAGTTTAACAACGGCTTAGATGCTCTCGGGGAATACTGCCAACACACGTGATTCTGCTCAAATGACAACAAGATATCTAAAAATTGTATTACGTTTCTCTCCGGTAGTTCTTTTGTAAACCTTAGACCATCCCCATTAAGTTTAAATTGATCGCTTACATAGGTGACGACGGATTCAAAATCATCCTTACTACAAAGTACCAAGTAATCGTCCGCATACCGAAATACCCTAATTATGCGGTCCCCTAAGGCCTCTTTTAAACGGCAGTCAAACTTGCTCAAGTATAGATCACTTAGAATAGGGGCTACCTTCGAACCTATACAAATCCCTGACTTCTGCACAAACACGCCTTCGCTGTATCCAACTAATGTTGACGTTAAGTACACGGAGAGAATTTCTAGAAAGGTACCTGTGGAAACTCCGCATCTATCTATGAAACCGGACTCCTGCCCTTGTTCTTGAATACATTCTTTCACGCAATTTAGTAAACCTTCATGCGGTAATGAGTAATACAAATCTTCTGCATCCATGCTAATCGCTGTGCAGTGGCCAGGATTTTCCTCTGTTAACAACTGAACTAGAGCCTGAGAATTACGTACACGGAAGGGGTCAAGATAGACTTGTATTACTCGTTGCCGCATGAAGGTTTACTAAATTGCGTGAAAGAATGTATTCAAGAACAAGGGCAGGAGTCCGGTTTCATAGATAGATGCGGAGTTTCCACAGGTACCTTTCTAGAAATTCTCTCCGTGTACTTAACGTCAACATTAGTTGGATACAGGGAAGGCGTGTTTGTGCAGAAGTCAGGGATTTGTATAGGTTCAAAGGTAGCCCCTATTCTAAGTGACCTATACTTGAGCAAGCTTGACTGCCGTTTAAAAGAGGCCTTAGGGGACCGCATCATTAGGGTATTTCGGTATGCGGACGATTACTTGGTACTTTGTAGTAAGGATGATTTTGAATCCGTCGTCACCTATGTAAGCGATCAATTTAAACTTAATGGGGATGGTCTAAGGTTTACGAAAGAACTACCGGAGAGAAACGTAATACAATTTTTAGATATCTCGTTGTCATTTGAGCAGAATCACGTGTGTTGGCAGTATTCCCCTAGAGCATCTAAGCTGTTGTTCAACTTTGACTCCAAGCATTCGAAAGTAGTTAAAAGCGGAATAGCCTTGTCCTGTTTAAAGTCAGCCCTATCGAAGTCGTGCGTGCACCGTTTGACCATTAGCTTTAATGCGCAGGTCGAGCGCCTCTTAGATGCAGGTTACCCTAGACTAGCCATAGCCACAGTAGCTGAGCGTCTTAAGAAGTCGATTTCGACCGGAACAAAAGCTGTAGCAGAGAGTAACATTAACAAGAAAAAGGTCGTGAGTATTCCGTATATCCACGCAGTTTCGCACAGGCTTAAGAAAGTGGGAAGTAAATATGGGGTTAATGTTGTGTTTACGGCTCCCAATAAGTTAGGAAGGGTTTGTGCTGCAGTGCATAGAAGAAATGAGCACATGGAAGGTAAGAAGCGAACGGATATCTGTCCTGTTAAGCACCTAGCCAAGAACAATTTCAGCGACTGTCGCATGGGTGTAGTTTATAAGATTCCTTTTAGCTGCGGATGTTTTTATGTAGGGCAAACTGCGCGTTGTATTAATCAAAGATTAATTGAACACTGAAGGTCGCTATCAGGTGGGACGCCGTCCAATCTATCCTTGCACTGCCAGGTCTGTAGCTGCATGCCCGAGTTAGACAAAACCGAGATCCTGTACAGGCATAAGAACGAAGATACGCGTTTATTGGTTGAGGCCTGGCATATCAGTATTAGTGGAAGTGCATGCGTGAGTCAGCCGTCGATTAGCTTAAACAGAGAGGAGATAGAAAGCCTTAGGAGTTGTCTATCGCGAAGACCGGCACGTGTAACCGATTGACAGGTGGCGCTACCATTCCGAGCATGCGCAGATAAGCTGTGTGTCTTCTTTCTTTTTCGCCTCTGTGCTGTGCATCAGTTGTTAGTCGGCGTTCATGTTGTTCACTGCTCTCCTTGTGTCCGTGTCCTGCACGCCTCTTCTTTTGATTATGGACTGTTACCAACTCGCTCAACTTTCTGTCCTTTTGACCCACAATATCGATCCCCAGCTTGTGCCATGAGGCAGATGGGAACGCAACTGGCTGCAGAGGTGGTGTCACTGGTTTTGCAGACTTGTCAACTGTTTGGCACATCCCGCAAGATGCAATCAATTGCTCTACCTGCTTGTGCATAGCAGGCCACCAGTATTGTTCACGTAGTCACTGCTTTGTCCTGGTTACTCCCGGATGGGACTAGTAGGCTGCGTCGAGAAGCCATGCTACGAGTTATGAAGACACGCCGAATTTGTCTCTCCAAAGCAAGAGGTCTCCAACGACTGAAAGCTCAGCCCACACCCGGTAGAACGGAACTGCCTCAGGAGGCAACACTTTCACTTGAGGCCATGTCAAAGTCACCCACTTTACGACCTGTAAGCAGCGGATCCTGCACTATTTGAACGATAAACTGCGCATGAGTGACACAAGTTGAGATAACACAAACAGTCCCCCCTCTCTCTTTCTCCTCCACATGACCTGGGAGACACATCCTTAAATGAGCATCAACAACAGTATTCTTGTCACCTCTCTGGAATTCAATAGTAAAGTTGTATGCCAGCAGCCTGGCATGCCAGCTTGCAATTCGGAACTGACTGCGACCTACCTCTGTTGTACTTAAGAGTGTAACCAGAGCCTGGTGGTCTGTGCACAGTCTGAATGGGTGACCCCAAAGGTATACTCTACAATGTTCACATGCCCATATTGCTAGCAAGCAAGGGCCTCCAGTTCCCTAACGGAGTACTTCTGTTCCTGTGGGGTAAGCCTGCGAGAAGCAAAAGTAATACTGACAAGCTCATTATTTCATGTCGACTGCAACACTGCTCTCGAGCCAATGGATGAGGCATCTGTAGCGACAATAATGTCACCCACAGGATCAAGTAGCTGTAAACATTTTGTGGCTAAAAAACTTTTCAACTGCTCGAAACAAGCTTGTCTAACACCATTCTAAGTGAATGTGGAATTCTATAGAGCAACTCGTGAAGAGGCTCGACAAGCATGGTATAGTCAGGCACAAACTTGGCGTAATAGCCTACCATGCCCAAGAATGAATGCAGGTACTGCTATCTGTTGGTGCTGGCGCAGCCTTTATGGCGTCGATGTTGCTTTGCAAGGGGCATATCCTCTTGTGACTGATCCTGTGACTTAGGAAGTCTATTTCTTGTACAATGAAAATACATTTGTCATTCAGCTTCAATCCAGATTTTACAATCAAGTGTAAGACTTGTTTGACCTTCTTGAAGTGTTCCTCAGTGTACTTCCATACATGATGACATCATCTATGTAGGACAAAGTGTTTCTTTGCAGTTCTGCGAAATAGTGACCATTTTCTGAAAGGCAGACGGTGCCGATGCAAAGCCGAAACAGGTGCGTTTGAATCTGTACAATCCACTATCGGTTATGAAGGTAGTCAATTCTCTGCCCTCAGGGCTGAGCAGGACTTGAAGGTACAGTAAAACCTCGTTATAACGAACCCGGATATAACGAAGCAATCGAAATTCCCCCTGAAATTCCTATACATTAAATTGATATTGGCTATAACGAACTACTGGTTATAACAAAGTAATTACCACTCCCCCATCAACTTCGTTATAACGAGGTTTTACTGTATATAAATCAATCTTGAAAAAATGCTTTGCACCATGAGGTTTCTGCAACAGTTCTTCCGTGTGTAGCAGCAGAAATTTGTCCACAACAATCGCTTTATTCGGTTGCACAGATCAACACAAATTCTTATCTTGCCATTTTTTTTGCAACCACTACGACTGGCGATACCCATTCAGACGCATCAACTTTTTCTATGACATCATCTTGCTCAAGGCGCTGTAGTTCTTCATGTACTGCATCTCGCATAGAAAATGTCTAACGCCATAACTTAGAAGCAACAGGCATGATCCCTTTTCTTATCTTGACATTATAAACAAAATTTGTTGCCAGTCCCAACTTTCCATTGAACAATTGCAAAAATTGGTAGAACGGTTCAGGATCAAGGCCTTGAGGCGCTTGCGTAATGTGGGTGCATTGCAGTGACATACCATAGATGTGCAGCCGTAGTGCTTCAATGACGTCAATACCAAGTACGTCAGGAGTGTCCTTGACGATGTAGAAAAGGATCTCGGCATGTCGACCCTGGAAGGCGACTGGTGCGATGAAACACCCCTCTGTGCTTAATCTGCAGCGAGAAAAATCGTAAAGTGATGCCGATGTCAGTTGCATAGAGAGACCTTTCAACCGTGAATAGGAGACGGTTGACAGAATGTATACAGCGGAGCCCGTGTCTACAAGGAAACTTATAGGTACATCTTGTACAAGGACCTCAATGTGTATTCCTGCTTGGCTCTTCTGGGTGAGAAGCAACCCGTTGAGGTCGCCGGATTTACTGCAGGTGTCAACTTCTCCGACAGCAAGGGCCCGCTCGTTTGGCATGCAGCTCTGGCAAACACGCTGAAAATGTCCTCGTTTGCTGCATTTGCTGCATATTTTATTCCGTGCCTTGCATGTCTCAGAATCTGCAAGATGCCATGAAGACACCCAATGAAAACACTTGCGCTGCTGTGGTAGCGGTAATCATGATTCTGTACGGCATGGCATCTGACGTTTGGCACCTTTTGAATGCTTGCAGTCTATGGCTGCAGCTTAAGTGAGTATTTTATAGCTTCTTCAATACTGTTCGCAATAACCAGCACAGGATCGAGAGTGAGTGAAGTGCCTCTAGAAGTAGGCGTTCCTGGAAAACTTGGTTGCTCATTTCCACTACAAGTTGGTCACAAATAAATTCAACTTGCTCACCAAAATTGCAACTGAATGCCAGCTTGCGCAACACCGTGATGAACACTGTTGATGTTTCCCCAGGCAATTGGGTGCGCTTTCCGAACCGATGCCGCTCCCCGATGATGTTCGTTTTAGAAGTGAAGTAGGCATCCAACGTAGCCACCGCTGCATCGTACTCGTTGCTCATGCCGCCTTTTTCCTTTTCCCCTGCATGTGACGTCGACGGTGTCTTCTCTGGCAGAGCGACGTACAAGGGTTGGCCTTCAACACCCAAATGGCGCAGTAGCAAGGCTTTACGGCGCACAGGTGGGCGGGCGTCGCTCCCCGATGCCATGAAGTAATTCATGAAGAGGCAGTGCCATTGCGTCCAAGGAATGGCAGGCTTACCGGGTGTCGTCAGGAACTCGGGCAGTTGGTGCAGGCTCATCGCTTCGGCTTTCGGCCACTTCACCACTCATCGCCAACTGTTGTATCTGCCGTCAAGCCCTGGCCGACTATGCCGGAGAACCATGCAGTGAAGCACACCAGCCCGTACGTCGAATAACAACCCTTTATTAATTAGTCTGTGATGAGCATATATACACAGATGCATGTGTCAGCTGACATAAGACGCTTGTCTAGTGCCATCTAGGTTATACAAATGCAACTGCTCAACACCACAAACTGCTCCTCTCTAAAAGCCCGCGGACTGTCATCGAAGTCGCTGAGCTTTGCCACAGCTATGACAAAATCAGGAGGTAACGTCTCCCTACTCGATGTCCTTCCATGCATGAGGCCTCTATCTCATGTTTAGCCACTGTAACCAGCAACGAACGTCTCCTAGGCGAAATCAAGGATCTCATATGTGCTGAAGTCGCCTGGCAGCTATCTCTGCTGATCACCATCCCACAGTCCATGCCATCATTGGCTCCTAGTATCTGCCAGGTGCTTCAAGAACGAGTATCGGACGCAATCCAGTTGCCTCGTGCAGTGCCACCAGCACCGGCGCCATTAAGCTACGCCGAGGTTGCCGCACCACCACCTCAACCGACCTTTTCACCTCCACCGTTTGTTGTACCATCACGTCCAGTACATCCTGTGTATGCCATCACATCAGTACCTAACACGGGATCCTGGTGTACACCCGAAAATCGCCTGGTATGCTACTTCTGTGGTATCCCTGGTCAAGTGGTGTGGCTTTGTCACCGTCGCTTAGGGCTTCACGGTAATCACCAACCTGTCTGACCCTACGGTGCTCCGTCTTCGCCCTTCTCGCTGCTGAATGACTTGTGTTTGCTGTCCACACACAACATGGCTCCTGCTGCCCGTGATCTTCACCCACCATCGCTACGACGGCATCCGCTGTCCCCCATGCGTCGTCATCCTGCCTCTGTAGAGCAGGAAAACTAGCAACCACAGTTCAAGAGGCGAGAACTGCATTTCAGTCGAACAACACAAAGCCTCGCTCATCATCCCCAACTCACGTAATCAGTGTATCTGTGGAAGAAGTCGCTGCACTTGCATTAGTTGACAAGGCGCCGCCATTTCACTGATTGCAGAACGTCTTTGCCGCAGGCTTCAAAAAGTAGCGACACACTTATCTGCATTGTCACTACGGACAGCAAGTTCACAGTGCATTACCCCTGTTGCTGCATGCACTGCCTGCATCATGATTCAAGGACATCTGTACAGAGTTGAGTTCTTCGTCGTCTCATCTTATACAACATCATTTTGGGGTGGGACTTCCTTTCCAATCATCAGCCAGTCATCGACTGTTATCGCCCCAAAGTTGAATTTTCTCCATTTTCCGGTATCCGTTTACATGCACTCGATGATCTCAATGACAAAGTAGTCGTGGCCAAGGATACCACAATTGTGCCGCACTATTCAGTGATTGCGACAGCTTGCACTAATTGCATCACCGATACTACTGCCCTCTTTGTACCATCACCCATTTTTGTTCACTGACGACGTTTCCTTCGGTGTCCTAACTCTGAGTGGTGTCTGCACTCAACTCCTCGCCTCCAACGCACAGGCCTTGCCCCTCCCGTTATGCCATGGCCAGTGCCTTGGATGTCTCCAGAGTGCCAAGTCTGTGATTATCTACCAACGCCCCATTCGACAGCACCTGCACAAACGTGAACACCTTGGCTTACAGCTCATTTCACTCCCAGCCTGCACCAGACGTCTTTGATCGATCACTAGATGCCCTCCTGAGCCCTATTCAATGCTCAGAGCTCCTCAACCTGCTACAAAAATACCTGTCAACATTCAACTGTCAACAGAAGCCACTAGGTCGCACGACGACTGTGCATCACGACATCAACACTGGCACCCACGTGCCATTGCACGAGAGACCCTATTGTGTGTCCCCTGTAAAGTGTAGCATTATTGAAAACCAAGTAAGTAAAATGCTTGAGAGCACTGTGGTGCAACCTTCCAACAGTCCCTGGGCATCATCTCTAGTATAGTAAAGAAAAAAGGCAGCTCCGTCTGATTTTACATTCACTATCGATGTCGTAATAAGATAACTCGTAAAGACATCTACCCTTTACCACATATCGATGACACTCTCAATTGTCTGCAAGGCGCCGAGTATTTTTCCTCGCTCAAGTTACGCTCAGGCTACTGGCAAGTACCCATGGCTCTAGCGGATCACCTGAAGACAGCCTTCATAACATCAGATGCCTAATATAAATTTAACGTCATGCCATTCAGGCTTTGCAATGCCCCTGCTACTTTTGAGTGAATGATGGACAATCTCCTCCGTGGGATAAAATGGAAGACATGCTTATGTTACCTTGATGACGCCGTCGTATTTGCTCCACAATTTCCCACTCATCCGTGCCGTCTCGATCAAGTCCTGTGGTGCATCACTGACGCAAGCCTCCAGCTCAACTTGAAAGAATGTTGCTTTGGAGCCAAGCAGCTCACAATCCTCCGACACGTGGTATCGAAAGATGGCATGATACCAGATGCTTCCAAACTTCACGCCGTCACCGGGTTCCCAAAACCCACATCCCTGAAGGAACTCTGAAGCTTTATGGGGCTTTGTTCTTACTTTCGTTGTTTCATCCAGAATTTCGCAACCGTCATTGCGCCCTTGACCCTGCTGCTCCAGGCCGATGCATGCCTTTCTACTTGGTCCCCTGCTTGTGACGAAGCCTTTACAACAATGCACCATTTGCTCCTTTTGCCCCCCGTACTGCGCCATTACGACCCATCAGCCCCCATGGAAGTACACACCAATGCCAGTGGAGTAGGTCTTGGTGCAGTGCTGGCCCAGCGAAAAAGTCGGCACGATGAATATGTCATCGCTTATGCAAGTCAAACACTAAGAAAAGCAGAATCTATCTACTCGTCACTGAAAAAGAGTGCTTGGTAATCATTTAGGCCCTTGTGAAATTCAGACCCTACCGGTATGGTCACCCCTTTGACGACGTTACAGTTCACTACGCTCTCTATTGGTTAGAGACTTTAAAGATCCATTTGGCCGCCTTGCACAATGAGCTCTTCGGTTACGGGACTTCGACATACGTGTCATTTACTGGTCATTTACACGATGACGCAGATGCCCTCTCTCGATCGCCTAGACAATGTGACGTTGCTTGCATTTCTGCCATCGAGTCGGCATCGTCGGCGGTTTCATCGCAAGTGGTTGTCGATATGGCTCAGGAGCAACGCCAAGATCCGTGTATTGTGGCGCTCATGGCACTCTAATACTCTAACCTTTCTGGCACTCAAACAACTAGGCCTTCACGTGCTGTCCGCTGCCAAGCTTCTCACTTCGAGTTGCGGGATAAAGTTCTCTAGCATCACAATTGCGATTCCAATGGCGCAAAGGGTTGTTAGTCGTCGCCCCGCCAAGTGAACACACAGGTCTGCTCTGCGCTCCATTCCGACCAGCAATGTGCCCATGCTGGCCTCTTCAAAACTTACTCCATGCTCTGCACGCACTTTTATTGACATTGCATGTACAATTTTGTTCAAAAGTACAATCGCTCATGCAATGTGTGCCAATGCCACAAGCTTCCTGCTCCTCGTCCTTCTGGTCCACTGCAGCCAATTTCTTGTCCGTCTCGACCATTTGACTGCGTCAGCACAGGTCTCTACGACACTCTTCCCTACACACCAGCTCGCAGTCAGATTATCGTCACTGTCGACCACCTCACATGCTATGCAGAAACGGCGGTACTGAAAACAGTGGCAGCTCGTAACGTTGTGTCCTTTCCTTTCAATAACTTCATCCTTCGTCATGGTGCACGATGGGTACTTCTGAGTGACAGAGACCACACATTTCTTTCAGAAGCTCTAAACGCTCTTCTGACAGTTTGCTCTGCCGTCCATGACACCACTACAGCTTATCATCCGCAGACGAATGGCATAACTGAATGGTTCGATCGCACATTGGGTGGCATGCTATCTATTTACATTGCATCAGACCACACCAACTGGGACCTCGTTTTGCCATATGTAACATACGCTTACAATACGACCTCAAAGAGCACAATGGGATTTTTGCCACTTTTCCTCGTGTCTGGCCATGAACCTACCTGCACGCTCAATACCATTCTCCCCTACTGGCCTGACCCAACAGAGGGTATAATTCTGTGCGAAGCCTCTAAGCACACCGAGGAATGCTGTCAGCTGGCCCGTTCATTCACGGCAGAAGACCAAAGCTTCCAAAAATTACGTCACAATGATGACTGTCGTCCTTGTGCCTACAAGCCGGGCTCATTAGTTTAGTTGTGGATATCTTCAAGCACCCTGGTCTCCCCTCGAAACTCCTCGCCAAATATCATGAACCCTGCCATGTCGTTCAACAGACACCTGTCAACTATGTTCTCGAGCTGGTCATGCTGTCTATTGACTTAAGGTGTCATGGGCGGGAGACAGTGCACGTCCACAGGCTGAAACCTTATTACGACCCTTTCATCCTAACCATGCCTGGCGACTTCCTCCAGGGGCGGTGTAACAAAGAAGAGTGGCGCGCCTTATGGATGCACTATCATCACCATCTCACTGACGAAGAGGGGCTTGCACTCTCGGTGTCTGAAACTTGCCTGAGACTGTCACTTTACTGCTTTGGCAATAAACTGCCTTAAAATATATTCAGAAATCAATTTGCACTTTGCCAGGACTGACTTGCACTCAACTCAGCTCTAACAAATACTATTTGCCTAAAGATGATCTTTCAGTGCAAGAAACCCACAAAAGGAAAGACAACGGTAGATGTAGATCAGACAGGTGTGTGCGGAATCGTACAACATATATGAGAAACTTAAGTATGCATTCAACGAGGTTCTCCACAGCCTCGATTTGTCAACTGTTTTCTCAAGAGAAAATGCTTGGCAGAAACTAATGAACTTTTGGAAGCACTAAAGCAAGGCATGAAGCCATCATGAAATATGCCCCATGAGGAGTAATCGTGAGTATTGCCCCTGGTTCCGGCAACAAAGCCTTTCTCTTTTCTGTTTGGTCAAACAAATATTTTCTGCAACAAATAACCTTCCTCAGTGAAGTGAAAAATGAAAGTGTTGGTAACACAGCCACATATAGAAAAACAAGTGCTACAGTGATATTTTTAGCCCAGTGGCAGAGCAGAAAAGAACATTCAAAGCAGCTGCCCAACTACATAACAGTAATGTAACCAAGCTTCATGCACTGAAGTTCCAGGCTGAAAGTCTCTCAGAAAGCAAGTGACAGAATATGTCCCAAAGGAAAACTACAATCTAGATATCAAAAGTTATTTTATAACAGACAACTGTTGCAAAAACTATGCATGTCCCTCCAGCAGGTTCAGCACTTTCCTATACCTGTATGAGAAGGCCCCCCGACATTAACGGTCATCTGTTCATATCATATGTATATTTTGGTTAATAATGTGTAGAAGCCAAATACAGACCCTTTCCATGATGCTGTGTCATAAAACTGATTGGTGATAAAGTATTCCATAGCTATATCGAGGAAAATTCAGCAGTCAATTATCACAGTAAGTGCGTACTTTCAGCAAAAGAACATTGTTATTATAAGCAAATCTAGTATTACTGTGAGCAATGAGGTTGAAAGGTGAGAATAAGATCGGCACTAATTCCTTAGACATGTTCTTATAGAATAGGATCCCTAAGTTATATTTAATGAACTTTGATATGGTTAGAACGTTGTTTTCATGGAGTAGGCATTTACCGTTAGAGAAGTGTGAACAGTTTGTAATGATTCTTACGGATTGGTTCTGGATTACTTGAGAGGATGCCAAGTGAGTGTTATAAGTGTTGTCCCAGTGCATTAAGCCGTAATTAATATGAGAGTGAATGAATGAGTAGTACAGTGACAATATTGTGGCTAATTAAAGCACAAATACCATATGCTATTTTCTTTTTTACATGAGAAATGCTATTTATGTATTTCAAGTGAGAGTCAAGCGAAATTCCGAGGAAAGATGAACAGGGACTGTGAGAAATGAAGTGCCACCCAAAAGTTAAAAAAGGAAAGGGTGCCACATATTTCTGATGTGAAGGAAATAAAACAACTTTAGACTTTCTTGCATTAATAGTTAATAAGTTGGTACTGCACCATGTTAAAACAATATTAATATCATTGTGTAGCTTGCTAACAAGAAAAATATTTTTGTCAGATAAAAATATGGTTGTGTTATCAGCATACAGAATGTATTTCATGGAGGACAGACAATTAGGCAGGTCATTAATATAGATAAAAAACAGGAATGGTCCAAAAATGGATCCTTGAGGGACACCAATGATAGTAGTTTCTTCTCTAGAATAGACATCAGAAACAGACACAACTTGAACTCTGTTATATAAGTACCTTTACAGCAGCGACAGGGCAGGACCGTGCAGGACCGACTGCCTCAATCTCATTAAAGAGGATACTGTGGTTTAAGCAGTCGAATGCTTTTGTTAGGTCAATAAAGACTGACCCTGCCAATAAACCTTAGTTAATCATTTTTTTAGTTGATCAGTTAGATGGATGAGTGCCAGATCTGCAGAAAATAAACTGCAAAAGCCGAATTGACAAGGAGAGTGAACATTAAATTTAGCAAGATATTTGGTTAAACCTACTTTGATTAATTTCTCAAGAACTTTACCAAAAAAGGGCAAATACAAATGGGTTGGCAGTTATGTAGAAGCGCGCTGCCACCTTTTTTTTGAGAACTGGAATACCGTATAAACACATGCACGGGCTGCACCCGTGTACGGGCCAACATTCTGTTTTTCCGAAATACATATCCAAAAAACAAAAAATCCTGTGTAAGGGCTGCACCCCCCATTTTCTGCGAATGCAACCCCCGTGTTCAAAAGTGGTGACCTTTGATGAGTACCAGGCACCGTTGACAGATGGCAACTCGAGTTATCCATGCTGGCGTTAGCACCTCTAACTTCCCCAGCTTTGATGCATTCGTGGGTTGTTTGGTTGTTTGCTCGTGCTTTGCACGCCATTCGGCTATTTTGTACTAACGGTTGTGCTGTACTCGAGCCCTTTTCCATTTATGCAGGATGGACAAGTGCCCTAAGCCAGCTACCACGGCGGGTTTTAAGTGAAGGTGGTTGAGTTTGCTCTTCAACATGGGAAAGCGTGCAGTAGCAGGCCACGAAAATTCAATGTAGGATGAGAAGTGCTAGATTAGATGGCACGGTTGTGGTACTTCAGAAGAAGCATTGACGTGCACAAGCAGCAAGAAAGCATGCATTCCGAGGTAAGCCATGCAAGGAAGAAGAGCTGCTTTGTTATGCAAGAGAAGTACACGGCAATGGCTATGCACTGACAACGGACATGCTGTGCATGAGGGCTCAAGCCGTGGCACATGCAAAAAGCATGCCGCACGGTGATTTCAAAGCTAGTGCCGGCTGGGTGCGAAGATTTTTGAAGATGAAGGGCCTTTCCTTTCAGCGAAGGACCAGGCTGTGCTAGCGGGTTCCCGACGACTACACCGACAAGTTGGTTAACTTTCACAAATATGGTATTGGCTTCCGCCACGAACAGAATTATGGAATGTCACAAATAACAAACGCTGACCAGACCCCTGTGTGGTCTGACTGTCCTGAAAACTACACAGTAGAAGTCGAAAGGAAGAGCACCATTGTCGTGTGGCCTACTGGTGCTGAGCGCCAACCGCTGCACAGTGATGCTTTGCGTTACCGCGGACGGGCGGAAGCTGTGCCCCCCCCCCCCCAAAGTTCTACTGAAAGGAAAAAGAATTCCCAAGGAAGCTTTCCCCAAGGGAATCTTAGTTCACGTCCAAGAAAAGGGCTGGATGAATGATGAACTCATGCTCGACTGGGTGAACGCTGTTTGGCAGAACCACCCAGGTGCCTTGATGGCCAAACGATCGCTTTTTGGTCTTGGACAGCTTTCACAGTCACTTGACGGATAAGGTCAAGGAACAGGTGCGCCATGTTGGCACAGACATGGCTGTTATTCTGGCCGGCCTCACAGGCATGCTGCAACCGTTGAATGTCAGCGTGAATCGGCCTTTTAAGGCTAAATTCCACAGGCAATACACTGAATGGATGGCAATCGGCGACCACGAGCAGCTGCCGACTGGACTGCTCAAACAGCAGATCACTTTTTGTGGTCTGACGAGTGTGTGATACAACAAAGCATCAGCTCGGAGTCTAAGGAATCGGCGACTGACAACGACTGAGCATTATGGTGACTCTACCATGGATACTGCAATAAACACTGTTAGTTTGCCAAGTGGTGCATTGTTTCTACAAAACAAAAATTTCATTTTATACTGTGTGTATGGGCCGCACCCTGAATATTGGCCGTTGTATCTTGAAAAATAAGTGCAGCCCTTCCACACATTTATATGGTAACTTTACTGCATCTCCAGTCTTGAATATCAACTTTGTAATAAAAGACAAATATCAGAAATTGGGTGCGAAATCATTTTAATATGGCAAGTGGCGCTGTCGATGACGAGTCTGTCAATGTCTGGCTTCACTTAAAACTTGCCACATATGCTGTCCACCTATACGGACAGAGGACATATATAATGCCAATGAAGCTGGCTTATTTTATAACCTTCTGCCCAACGCACATTTGCCACTGAAAGGCGAAGCCTGCTGCTGGCTGCAAGTACGCGAAGGAGCGCATAACTGTATTGTTTGTGGTAACATGGATGGAAGGACACATGCCGCCTGTTTGTCATTGGTAAATCGGCAAGGCCACGTTGCTTTAAGTAGCGAGTGGCTACCAGTGACCTACAAATCTAATAAAAAGACATGCATGATGCCGAATTTCTTCACAAGCTGGCTTTGTCATGTTTGATGAGGATATGGTGTGGAGAAGTGACGGGTCAGTGCTTATCCTCGACAACTTGCACGGTCCACGACATCAAGCCGAAGTAGACAGCAGTCAACTTAAAATTTTTGCCTGCGAACACGACAGCAAAATGTCAACCTCTCCCACCAGGGTGTTATCCCAACCGTAAAGGTGCTGCACAAAACGCACATTTGCGAGAGATTTTCACTGAGCATGCAGCAGCAGCCTCTAAAGTGAACTTAAGGGGTGCAATTGATATGGCAGGTTGCTTCATGATGGGTAAAGGCCAATACCATAAGCAAGTACTTCAAAAGGGCAGGCTTCAGGCTCAATGCAGAGGCCCTGGAAGACAATGAGCGCAGCGACACTGTTGCCAATGAAGTACTCAACACTGACGACGTGCGGTCCGGCCTCATAAGAGCAAATTTGCTGCCGCCACAGACACCTTCCAAGAAGTAATGTCGACGCCAGGAGAGTCAGAGCTTGCTGCTTGCGAGAAAGCGATCACGGATGACACAATCATCACAGCGGTGCACGGTAAGTGTGGAGGTTGTAACCACGAAGACTCGGACAGCGGGGGACAATGCTGACCCAACGCCAGAAGCAGATTTTTCATGCAGACGCATTGGAATACCTCGCGAAAGTGAAAGCATACTGAGCGAAGAACAGTTTGAGCATGAAATCGCCTCTGTGCTTAAGCTTTGTGGAGGACGAGTTTGTTCGAAGCGCTATTCGCAAGCACTGCTGGACGAAAATACAGCGCTCTTCTGCTGATGCGGTACTTCAGAACTTGGTTTCCATGCTGTGTTGTGATTGTGTTGAATGTGTCTGCGAGTGAAGTGCAATGAATTGCTTTTAAAAGGTGGGTCGGACTTTTGGCATAGGCAAAGGTTCGAAAAAGCGGCTTTGGTTGTAACGCGGTACTGCTTATAGCACAGATTTTGCAACTCCCGTGACTTACATTATAAGCAGTCTACACTGTAATAGAATCAAATCCGCTTATGAACGTGTTGACTTGACCAGGTTCCAAAAGAATATCCGTTATGATGCAATAAAAGGTGAGGCAAAGAACGCTAAGCACTACGCGTTAGTCCTATTTTGGACAAGTCAGATTCATCACGAATATGCAAAACCCTGCTCTTAATAGTCTTTCTAGCATTGATTTGACAATTGTTGGTCCATGAAAAGATCCAGTTCTTTGTTATCTTCAGTGTTAGTGCTTTGGAAAAAAGGGCCTTGTTGAATGGGGCTAAATGATCTCAGACAAAAATGGGTGTGTTAGACATGCGAGGGAAACCAAGATCACTTGCACAGAGCTTCGCCTTATGCCCTTTACTGATGAAGTCACATTTTTTAGCACGAGAGCAGAAGCGTGCAATGATGTTTTTCTTATCGTTACACCATGTAAGCACAAGATGAGCATTGTCGAGATCACTAGGCGATAGGAGACAGCCAGCTTTTTCCCGTAACATTTTCATGACTGCACTGCAGTCCTCTGCTCAGGAGCAGGGAATGCCCTTGATCTCAACATTGCTAAGGCATGAGTATTGTTCGAGTTCCTAAACCTTGAGAATGAGCAAGTGATTCTTGGCTATTAGCTTTTTGTTCTCATTTCTTAATGTGGCATTTCGGCCATGTGCATCCTCGAGAAGTTCATACAAGTGTTCAGCACTTGATTGTAGACATTCAACTTCTTTCTTTAGTTCAACAACATCGATGCCTGATTCCATCAATTTGACCAAAAACCTGCTGAAGATCTTCTCAGAAGTGTCCTTAGCCCAACTGACAATTTTGTCCTCTAGTTCAATTTTCTTCGACAGTTCAGCTTTAGTTGCCATGGTGAATAGTATCACAAATGCACTTGCAGACACAGAAAAAAATAATGAAGCAATAATGCGAATGGTGGCAGCAGCGGCAGTGGTATGAAATAAAAACTAATACAGAAGATGGCTTGAAAGAATACCTGCGTGAACAGGGAACAATGTTTAAGTTGTGGCTCCTGCAATGCCACTGCTGCCAGAGAAGAGGAGGCATTGGTGCCGGCTAATTTATAGGACTCACTCACAGGGCAGTGACCTCCAGCGGCGAAGTGATTCAATGCCAGCAGCAGGCCACGATGAGACTGCACAGTCGCAGCTTCTACACGTGTGGATTATTCAGCGTCTTATAAGGGCAGTGTGAGGAGAGAGAACCGTGGAGGAGGCAGCGGTGGGCGAAAAATGGCCGGTCAGCAGAACTGCATGAACAGGGAACACTAAGTTGTGGCTCGTGCAATGCCACTGCTTCCAGTGGCATCGCACGAGCCACAGGAAGATCAATTAAGCATTCATAGCCGTAGCTGTGCAGTAAACTGGTGTAATTAACAATAGGTGATGTGTCATTAGGCAGGTTAATGTTAATGTCACCCATTATAATGACAGTTTTATTCTCTGCTGAAAGGGTACGTAATACATGATCAAGATTAGAGAAAAAAACGTATAACTGAAGATGAAGGAGATCGGTAAATGCTGCCAAATATTGACATACTACACACATCGCACTTCATAAGCAGTCAGTCATGTGCGAACTTAAAATAGACAGATGGTAGATGTTAAGTATTATTCATTCACAAATGGCTGTGCACATAATTCAATGGAACAGCTAGCTATCAAAGATGGATGAGAACACCAGAATAAAATTTAGCAAAGGGACCACTGCAGCAGGATTTCATTACAAGCGACATTAGGTTATAACAGACATCTGAAATTGGTTTGCTATGTCCCCCATGTTAACACTGCATACACGTGACATGCTTACTAGAGACACCTCTGTAACAAAGGGCAACTTTTTTAGGCCTATAGAGTAAATTCTTAACTGTTTGTAAGAGATAAACTGCACATGTTCACAATGTGCACCTTTGTGTCTTCCAAAGAGCTTAACAAACATGCAATCCTATGCAAGTAAATTGTGCATGTGCCTATGAGCATGAACTAGAGGAGCGGGACAAAAGAGACATTGCAGGGAAGAAGGTGCTCACAGTTGGAGGTAATGAACATCTAATAGCCCCTTAAAGGTATTATGACCAACAAGAAGGCTTGCAAAGTGAAGTGCTCTACATCCAGAAGACGAAGGAAGCTAATCAAATCTGCAGTCACTAAAAAACATACTATAAAGGAGATTTATTGGAGATCAAGGAGATCAAGCGGCTGCCTGTCTAAGGATCTGCCAAGCGCGTTCTCTGAGCTCAAGCTCCCTGCTGCACTGCACGATGCTGCTGCCTCTGCGCCGGTGCTCTTCTTCTTCATTACAATACTCATACTATGAATGACTTCTCAAGAAAAACCTAAGCAATTTCCTGTAGGTGTGTTTAAACACACTTCAGTGATACAGAATAAGAAGATAGTCTAGTCCAGCTCTCTCAGTGTTTTTAGAATTTTCGGCTACAAGATACATGCTTCACGGGTCTCTTGGGTGCCTCACGTGAGGTTTTATTCCACACAAAAAACAGACCTGCAGACGTGGTGACTGGCTTGAAATCTTACTACTCATGGACCGGCAAATAAAAAGCTCATCACATTGATGCTTCTAACTCTTGCATTGGTCACTTCAGTCCTTAGTCTATTCATACTTTATGAGCAAGTGACCACTTCAAAGAAATCTTTATATAGCGAAATAAGCGATAACTGGCACTGGTCGTAACAGCCTCATGCACATATATTACGAAGCTGGTGAAATAATGAAAGGGAAGGGGTCCATGGCTTCTTTATTTATTATAAACAACTTAATGAACCAACAAACACTGAAGCCTAGGAAAGCATAGGGCAAGTTACTCAAGTTCCTAATAGTGGTGTTATAATTTGGGAGCGAGTAGAAAGGAAGTGGGCAAAAAGACAAACCTGCCTTCGGTGGGAACCAAGCCCATGACCTTCGAATAACGCATCCAATGCTCTAACGCTGAGCTACAAAGGCGGTCGTCCCTCCGTCCACTTTATTGGGTATTTATGTATATGTAATTCTGCAAGTGTTAGGCAGTGCCACTCGTAGCCATGGCGCCACACTCGCCACTATGGCTACGATTAGAGTGTCCCATGCTCACCGCCATGGCTACAAGAGTGTCCCACACTCGCTGCGTTTGCACTGTGTTTTCTGTGTTTTCAGCACCATGCAGGATCACTGGGCTATCTCTGCATGTTTTGCACCACTAGAGAAAGTCACTTGTGGGAAGAACCATATGTGGTGTGTTGCTTGCAACGCAGGCATAATTTAGGAGATTCTGATCACACTTGGTAAGGTGTGTATTGTCATCAATGGAATTTTCGGACTCCAAAAATTCAAGCTTGATGGATATTCTGGACTTCACAAATGCACAAAGGCATGATCAAGGTTCCCGTCATTTGGGAAAATTTTACAGACTAAATTACTTGTTTCAGTCCGTGCCACTGCAGTAGGGAAGCTGCCACACTGAATTTTTGGCTGGCTTGGTAGTGCCCGACTTCCAATGGACCACTCTATGGCCTCCGAGTTGGGAAAGTGCGCATCGTACCTCAGCTTTGGAGACTATGCCTGCTTACCTTTGGCTGTCAAACCATCGACACACTCGTCATCTTTTCATTTTCGGTCAGCTATATCATCATCACTTGGTGTGGGCTAGGCTTTTTTCTATAATCGTATCGCAGTGGTTTCAGGTGAGATTTCATACATGAGGTGTCTATATCAAGTGTTTTAATACACCATGTACGTTTGGACACATGTAGCCAATACAGAGGTGGCAAAGCCAATGAAGATTACACAGTGCTTAAAGCTCACATGTTTCTGCACTTCACAAACTCATGGTAGATGACCCTGACAGCACGATTGACAGCACCAATTAATGAATGGATGGAAGGCTCAATGCGTGATCTCGGATTTTGCTCATGTAGACAACATCATTTATTGAACCGAACTCACAGACTATGAAATCATATGCTGGGTTGTCCCACAGCCATAAAGCTGCTTAGGCTATTGCCAGTATTCATAAATGTATCTTATCCTTATCGCTTTGTTTGCCTTATCTTCCTTGTGCCCTTATCATACTTTGTTAACAAATTAGCCTAGTACCTACAAACAACCTTATATTGGCTGCTGGCTCGATCAATCTTTGTGTCTTTTTTCACGTGTTTAGTGGGCGAGCACCGAGCAGCGCTAGCAGCGTTAGTCCTCGCTCAGCTCGCTAGCCCTGCACGCTTCGCTTCGTCAGCTACGACCTGCGCTTTTTTTCTTGGTCTCGTCTACGATGGCGAGGGCCTATGGCGACGCCAGAGAGCAAGAAACGAAAGTTTCTTTCACTCGAGCAGAATGCGGAAATAATCGCTGCGGCAGCAGCCGGAAGAAAAAAAGGAATAATTGCACAAGAATACGGTGTCTCGCCAAGCTCGCTGTCGACGATACTCAAGTCCGAAGCGAATATTTCGAAGGTGCTAGCGTCGGGCACGTCTGCTCAACGCAAGAAGACGACCCAGCCAGCCCACGAACAGCTTGACAGAGCAGTGTATGCCTGGTTCTGCGAAACGAGGAGTAAGAACATACCGATCAGCGGCAGTATGATTCAGCAGAAGGCTCTGAACTACGCCTGCGTTTTAGGCATCAGCGAGAACTTCAAGGCAAGTGCTGGGTGGCTGAACCGGTTTAAAGAGCGCCACGAAATGGTCGGAAAAGTGCTGTGCGGAGAGTCCGCTTCTGCCGACTCTGACGGTGCGTCATCGTGGATCGCGACAAACGCTGCCAGCATCCTAAAAAAGTACTCGGCCTCCGACGTATATAATGCGGACGAGACCGGACTTTTTTATGAAATGTTGCCTGCAAAGACGCTCAATCTGAGAGGCAAGAAGTGCCACGGAGGCAAGCACAGGAAAACGCGAGTCACCGTGTTGCTGTGTGCAAATATGGACGGGTCCGACAAGCGGCCCCTTCTCGTTGTCGGCAAGAGCGCCAAGCCGCGGTGCTTCAAGGGCACGAAAAACCTGCCAGTGAAGTATGTCGCGAACAGCCGTTCGTGGATGACGCGGGCCATTTTCACTGACTGGCTTGTGTCTTTTGACAGTGAAATGAAAAGGCAAGGCCACAGTGTTTGCTTGCTGCTGGATAATTGTTCGGCACATCGCCTGGACGGCAACGTCAAGCTGACAAACGTTGAGGTGAAGTTTTTTCCGCCAAACTGCACTTCGCTGATCCAGCCTTTAGATCAAGGCGTCATTAACAGCGTGAAGAGCGCATACCAGTCAAGGCTTATTCAGCGAATCCTCCTGAACACTGAGCATGGCCGCGACACCAAAGTCGACTTATTCATGGCTGTGCAAATGTTGGCCGCCGCATGGATGTCGACGCAGCATGAAGTCGTGAAGAACTGTTTCGCGCACGCGGGGTTTCGACCCGAAGAGATGTCGTTGGGCAGTTAAGGTGACGACGCACAAGCTGCCGACGACGTTGGACCGGCGCAAGACGCGGCAACGGCCGCAGCGTGGGAAGCTCTCGAGGAAGGCGGCATCGTTCCTGCGAACGTAGCACTGAGCGATTACGTAAATGCCGACGCGGACGTGATCGTCTACGAGGAGCTCAGCGATGCCGAGATCCTCAAAAGTGCTCGCACCGCCGCCGATTCATCCGACGACGACGAAGTTGGGCATGATGTTCCGAAGGTCCCGACGCCTGTGACCGCATCGCAAGTCATGGACTCCTTGGACACTATACGTAGTTTTCTTGGCGTCCATGACGACGATGTCGCCATGCAACTCCTCACAGAGTGTGAGCAACGCATTCTCCCGTTGCTCGTGCGAAAGCGCAAACAGTCGAAAATAATTGATTTTTTTAAGTTTTGGAAATAAAATGCTCCCAGAGTGTCGTGCATAGCCTGTTTTCTTTATTTACTGCCTTTTCCGCGACAACGAAATTCTCGCTACAACGAAATTTTTCGCGATCCCCGTGAATTTCGTTGTAGCGGAGTTTGACTGTACCTATGAAATGTAGGTCCTGCACCTATGAGCCACTCGTCACTAGTATTCGAATTCTGAGTAGGAGTGGTAATGGCTAGCAAAATTTTGCAGACATACCACATTAGAAAGAAAGGTACTGCCTGTGTAAGTGATACACCCTTTTTTTTGTGCAGCAAAGAATTCTAGTTTGTACATGCAATATGTACCCTTCCATAATATGTGTGTCTGCAACGGTGATGTGCAGTGCACTTGGGCAATCCAGCTCCACTGTATAAACATGTTCACTGTGTCGTGGGTCACCAGTGGGTCACGGCCTGTACTCCACATATGAGGCTGTGAAGTTACATGCATTTCTCTGCTTGCTGCTCTGATATCTTTATGACACCTGAATGCAGACATACGATTTTTTGTTGCATGATGATCAATGTGCTTAGAAGAATACTTGTCTTATGTTAAAGGCTATGAACCACCGGTGACCCACGACGCACTCAATAAAAATGTTTTTGTGCTGTGCGTGGCATCACCACCGGTGACCCATGCACGAGAGCTCTCCATCTTATGCTGCCGTATGAAGTTCGAAATTGCAACTAACATATATATCACCTATTGCATTGGGCATGAGGTGGTGCAATTGTTTTTAAGGAGCCGAGTGCAGCACTTTCCTGCATTTTGTTGCTTGAAAGCTTTTCCCACAGCTTTTAAAATATGTGCCATTAGACTAAGTGTATGAGTCTTTCCTGCTGCTCCAAAACTTTTCAGCATGCTTAATGGTACCTCATGAAGGAAAGCGCAGCACCAAGGAAAGAAACCAACTTAGTTTTGACGAGAAAAATGCGCCGGCAACTTTGCAATCTCCCGCTGATGAGTCAAGTGCTTCAGTGTGTCAGATCTTCATCCATGGACAGACAGTGAAGTCAGTGACAAAGGCAGCGTTTACAAATCGTCAAAGACCTCGGCCAGTACATTGAACGGTGAGTCAGACCTGACGGGGGATTCCGAAGCGGACAATTCAGATGACACACTCATTTCTCCCAGTCCACCATTAGAGAAATGGATGCCGGCAACAATCCCTTCGCCTAGTGTGACGCCGCACCATAGGCCAAACCTCACGAAACGCCAATCACAAAACCTCAGGCCGTTCTCGATTACAATGCAGTAAAAAAAAGGCATGGACACCAGCACCAAATGGCGTCTCACTACATCTGCCTTAGAAAAGGACTGAAGTGGTACAGGAAGATAGTCAGCCGTTGAGTTGCTTGCCGGAAGTGCCATTGTAAATGCATGGAAGATTCGTGGCATGCTTGAAGAAAAGTCTACGCCAATTATAAAATCCTGAGAACTGGCTTGTTCACCGTTCGGCCCTTATAAAGAGAACATCGAAGAAAGTCATGGGAGAAAGCGCGTCCACACGCTTGGAAAAGCTGGTGGATCGACATGCAACACTCGACAGCACTGCACAGGCTGCTGTGCGGCCATCAGTACCAGCAGCAGCCCAACTGACACTACGGTGAGAGTGAGAAAAGTGACGACTTTCTGTGGAGAATGCCGTGGCAAGCCGTTCATGTGTTTGTCGTGCTTTAATTCTAAGCACAAGTAAGCCGAGATGCAAGGCACCTTCAACTGCAACACGAGTATGATGTAAACTTCAATATATGGTTAAAATTCCTACTAAATTTTAACTGTTATCAACCTAATAAATATTTCTATCAGAGAAACTGACTTCATGTGTTTTCTTGTGCAAGCGCTTTGTACTCAAACATAGATTCACGTGAAAAAGGTGGAAGACCAGCTTTGGATCTTTCAAATAAACACACCAAATGCCCGCTGCAAAGGTGGCTAGGCCATTTCGTTGGATCAAAAGAAAGAGGCATAGCCACGTGTCCCACCGGTGGGTCACGACACACCTGGGGGATATACCCAATGGCTCACTAGTGGGTAAATCCGCACCTAAAACCAGTCCAGAAAAAAGCACACCGCAGTGAATGTGTTAACAGAGATGCATCAAAAGAAAGATTAGCTTAGTGTGGCACTCCTCTTGTATGCGGTGTGCTTCTTCTGTGTCTAGCTCTTTTTTATTCGCACAAACTAGTTTTCTTCAACATCCCTCAACAAAGACAAAAACAACCATGGAAATATTTCAGAGTCGTTAGTTCACCTGAGTTTACAACAGCAAAATTCATACCTTCGAGAAAAGAATAAGAAACACAGACATGGCAACACAAATTTAATTGTCTAGAATTGCTGCCAAGGTGAGGCTGGCTGCAAAACATCCAAAAAATGAATTATATTAAGAGGTCAGAAAACAAGCACAACTGACTGATGCTTGGTAGGCAAGTACACAAGCTATTATAAAATGATATGTTTCACATAACAAAATAAAAAAGTAAGAACTGAAGTTCCCTTTAACCACACTTCTCTTGGCATACATCTAGTATAAAAATCCAGAATAGACCGTGCCTAACAACCACCACAGACAGCATTACCTGAAATCAACCTTTGGCTCCTAACAAGCACGCATGCACTAAGGCTGTGGGGTGCAACGTACTAGTTGATGCAGTTTCTACACACACCCATCAAGTGCATGCTCTTCACCACATTCTCCCTTGCACTCTTTCACAAATCCTTTTCTGTCGTCTCCACCACACACACCTGAGCATATTCTACCTCAACATCCTCACACTTCTTTCACTACCGCCTAACTGTCGGTAACCACTGCCTCATTGGTAACTACTATTGCACTACTGCCCCACTGCATGCATACAGAATGAAGATGCGTAGACATGCTGCGATATAAAACAATCTGGTGGAACGTTACCCTCTTGTAATCAGGAGAATCACCTGAAGACTTTCCATGAGCAGCAAGGTTGTCACTTGGGACTGAAACCAAAAGACACAGTGGCAGCTCCTCACCTTGACAGCCATCCGTCCCATGACTCGAATGCTGATGCTCCTCCGAAGCACGTGCAGTTGCAAGGCCACCTGCTCCTTCTTCTACATCATTGTCTGGTGCAGCCAACTGGTGAAATATAATCATGTAAGTTTGTTTATGCACATTTAGTAACACCTGTTCACAAGCCACAAGAGTTGCACTATGGAAACATTTTCATAATGGGAGTGCTTGTCACACCATTCTTTGACAGTTCATCTACACACGAGGTTAACGACATGAGACACTACAGCATACACTCACACCACTCTAATGCTTGACGGCAGGTTCGAGGATCTCCACGGCAGTGATGGGATAATCATCTCTAGGAAACGGAACCACCCCTTTTGCAGGCTGGTGCTTCGAACGATGGCCCACATTTTTAGCATACTTCCCCTTCACATGTGGAGGTGTATGACCACCTTGCCTTTTGCTCTTTGTGTTGACATCCGATGAAGCCAGTTGGTAAGAATTTCATTGAACTATGCTCAACAAGTTATGACGTGCCTCTGACAACATCCTAATAAAAGCCACAAGAGCAATACAAAAGCACTAATAATGGGAGTGATTGTTACAGTTGCTGAGAGTGTCTTCACACTAGCAGCAAGAAATACAATACAGCATTCTGGCATATGGCTGCACTTGCTGGACGGCCTGCACCAACATTCTGGCAAGTAGCTAACTGGACCTCCTTTTTTTAGTACGGGGGCCCCTCAGACAACGCGCACCAGGTTGACGTGATTGCACATGCTTTCCTACAACATGTCACAATGCACAGCCACCTGGACCCCCTTTCATTTTTGTCCATAGCTGCTGAAGTAAACTGGTGGAAGAAATACAACACATGCACACACTCAACTGATCACCAATCAGCAAAGTACACTACACCACAATTCAAATACAGTTAAGCAGGCTAAACAAAGCTTTCTTTCTGGCTCCAGCAGGTTATTTATAGAGATGTAATGCCATCTGTCCGACTTGTTTGATGGCTTGCTCTAAGTGCATCTTTAAGAAATCATGCCACAGAATGACACAAGGACACCCAACACAAACAAAAGAAAGCTGAATAGCACTTGCGTTCCTGTACTAGTCAGTGTTCATGTTTCATTCCCCAGTGCTGTTTCCTAATAATGAATCAGTACTATCACCGATACTATGAATTCAAGAGAGTATGTCATGAAATCAATAATGAATCTGAACTGTCAGTTCCATTTTATTTAAGTCATTACTAGACCCTACAGGGTCCAGCTTCATATCCTGCCACAATGAGATGTAGATGGCCAACTGCCATTGCCATTGCATGTCTTGGCGTAGTGCAATTTGTTTCGATCGAAGCTATTAAAGTGGCCCTATGACACCATCTGAGCATGCTGTTTTTATCGCTTATTCTAAAACTGCACACGCGGGGATATCACAGCTATATAAGTGCCAAAAGTAAAGCGGTTACAATTTTATTTCAAGAAAGAAACTGCCTTCTGCAGAGTTCTGCTTGAACCGTGGCGACACACAACTGTGAATTTTGTTACAGGAAGTGACGTTTGATTATATGGCAGTGATGACGGTGGCTATGTATTATGATTGGCTTGACATGCCTACTCACATTTTACGTTCATCAATGCCTGCCAGTTGTTGAGCCCAGTAAATATAAAAACTTACATCCAGGGGTGACATCAGTCCGCAAACACTTGCATTAGTTGTTGTGTTTTAAAAAGCACGACCGCGATCATGTGCAACTTATTTATTGTTGGCGTTCAAGAGAGGTGGCAGCCAAACTGGCGTGACAACACAATCGTCCCTCTATTTTTTTTAGAATGGCAGGAAAGGGTTGCCAAAAACTGGACATGAGCTGCAGCGGTCCTATCACGTAGTGCTATGTAGCAATGTGCCAGTGCAGTTGAAATGGACGGAAACTCATCACCAACACAACAGAAGCCATCCTGACACACAAATGTAAATATTTTTCAGTACCATATTTTAAAAAACAAGTACCTCCCATGTGTGACACCCGTGGTTCGTTGTAACATACTGTAGCCTCAATGACGACTCCATCAAAAAGAGCAGTGGCACAGAAATTTAAACAGGCCACCTTGAGGCGAAACTTCCAGTATAAGAGGTGCGTGCTGATTGGAAGCAACTGTCAACGTCCATGGGAGAACGGAACACAAGAGGGAAAGCTCTTTCAAGTAGTCTGTTCACTTTTTTAATTTGAGGACTAACTTCAGTTCTTGTGCACCCATTCTTATGATTCATTTTGCATTTATCTCAGTATTCAATGCTACACACTCCAGTGCTTCAGAAGGCAGTTGAGACAGTGTTGCATGGCCCCTGAAACAAACTTTCAAAAATGCCCTCTTGCCAGTGCACCCATAAAATGCTCCTATAATATTGCTTGACCTATTCAATATATGGGCAATGTGTACACTACCCCCTCCCCACCCCCTTCGGCTTCCTTCAGGGCCACAAACATATATGGTATTGTAGCTGCATTTTGTTCCACTTTTATGCAGTAAACACTGCATAAAAGTTTCTGGCTTTTATGCCGCTAGCTTTTAAAAGTCAGTAGCTGCATACAATGTAGTAAGATGAGTGGGAAGCTTGAAATGGAACCAACAAGTACTGTGGATAAAAGGAATGAAAATATGAGAGTAGTTTACATCAAGCTTTTTTTTTTAAGATGTTGACTAGGCATCTGTGTTGTGGTGGTTACTGAGCGTATAAGGCTAAAATATTTCAAGAGTACTGTTTTAAATTGACAAAGATGCCAAAGGAAACCCAACTACTCCAACAAGTCATGGTGAATTTATAGGTCATAGTCAAAAGAAAAACTGGTACAGGAGCACCAGTTCTGGTTCTCAAAAGCAGTGGATGGTTTAAAGGGCCTGTCTACCATCCTTCATGAATGGCCCATTTTTTGGCTCAACAGAAAGTGTACCTTTCAAAATGTCCCAGTGTACAGTGGTTTCTGCAGAAAGTGAGCACAAATTATTAAAACAAAATTTCTTAGTCCACTAAGTTGCTTCTTTTCTACGTTAAAGATGCTGACAACAATGGTTACTCGATGCAATCCCTTTCAGGCGCGGGCAGTTGTTTTCCCAACAGGAACTGGTTCCAAGGCCAACATTCCACAGGTAGCGAAGGAAAGTGCACACTGGGGTGTGCCTCCGACATCCTGAAAACAAGATAGCGCCACACAAGTGACAAGCGCGGGACTATGTGCCAGTACACGCAGACGAATTAGAGTGCAGCACTACCTGCACCACACCGAAAGCAGTAAAAAGATCAAATTGCTCTTGCACACTATCAACAGGTGCCTTATAAGGTGAAGTACACTTGTAAGGCATAAAAATATAATTGTTTTTTAGCAGAATATGTATACCTGAGTGGGTTTTTTTCATCTCATTGGTGAGTACAATACCTCACCAACCTCACCAACATTCCGACACCTCTCACTGGCATTTTACGTCCTTCACTATGTTCAGTCCTAACTGCTTCAGCTTTTGGCTCCTAACAAGAAAGGAATGCACCAAGACCGTCATGTGGCAGGTAGTGGCTGATGCACAAACCATTCGCTGTGATCTCCATCGCCTACACTTAGTACACATCCTACAACGCCCTCACATTTCTTCACAAGAGGGCTGCCTCACTATTGGTCAGGGCTTTGATGCATGCTTTGTAGAGCTGCTCAGATTTATAACAATGCAATGCAAACTTACATTCTTGTCATCAGGAGATTCAGCAGGAGACTCCCCGTCAGCAGCAGTCATTACTCGGGGCTGATACCGAAGGATACCGAAACTTGCATGACCAACTGTCCTCCCTTTCCTAAATCCATGCCTGGTTGAACCAACTGTTGAAATACATAATTATGGAAGTTTGTTTATGCACACATTGTTCAAAAAGCACAAGAGTTACAATCAGGGTTTGCACAGGTTTTGAACGAAAAAATTCAAGGGTTTTCAAGGACTTTCAAGGCCCTATTGGGGGATTTTCAAGGCCCTTAACTCTCGCTGCAAAGCCGAAAGAAAGAAAGGCTTCAGACCATGGGATATCACGCAGGCGCATTTCTTCTTGGCACAACAAAAGCCTTTGCTACTTCACTGTCCGGGAACATCTCCCGGAATAACTCCCCTGCTTGGGATGACGTCCGGTATGACATATGGGACTCAACCACCTTCAGGTCCAAAGAATTTCGGCGTCAGTGACAAGCTCGTGCGCTTTACAAGCATCTTTTAAGCTTGGCGACATCTCCCAAGGCATTGCGCTTGGTGCCTGCAACAGAGGCACGACATCAAGGTGGCACAGCAACGGCAAATCCAGTACACGGGCGTGACTCGGCGAGCGCTCACACGGCTCGCACCGCACAACCAGTGTTGCCATTCTTGCAATCATAATCAGCTATTAGGTACAAAAACCGTGACTTTGTTCGCTACAGTTCAGAACTTTCTTTTAAAAAAAAAATTTCACCCACAAAAGTTGTTTTGATGCTGATAAATACAAATTAAAATTTAATATTTATGAAATTCAAGGTTTTTCAAGGACTAGTCAGAAATTCAAGGTTTTTAAGGGCCTTGAAAACAGACTTCGAAATTCAAGGGTATTCAAGGTTTTCAAGGACCTGTGTACACCCTGTACAATAAAACATCAAAACACTTTCATAATGCGCGTAGTTATTAGAAGTTTGACAGATCATCTTCACACATTGTTAACATGAGCATTGCAGCCCACGCTCATAGCACTCTAGTGCTAGGCCTCAGGTTCTAGGGGCTGCGTGGCAGCACTTCCATGATAATCTCTAGGAGATTGAAGTGTCTTTTCCAGGGTGGCGCTTTGGACAATGGGCTACATTTTTATGATGTGATTGTGCGTATTTCCCTCCACATGTGGGGCTGCATGACTACTGATCTGCATCAAATTTTCACTATATATTCTCCTCGGTACTACAATGATATTGCCAAGCCAGGCGGTTGCCAGTTCATTAGTTTTCCTGAAAATTAATTTTAAAAATTTCTAGTGCATTTTCACGCGAACCACCCTGTGTTCTTGACATCATAACCTGCAACGCTATGTACCCGAGTAGGTGGGCCATCTAAAGGGAAACGGTGGTACTTCACTGCTCAAATCATCACTGTCAAATTCAGAAGAGCTCTATACATCGTTGGATGACATTGCCACTGTCATTTCTCTGGCACCACCTCAATATTTCTGATGGCGAGGAGGTTGTGATGTCATGCCAAACGCTTCTCGAAGCATCTACCCTTTCGGCTTGAACACTTCGTTCATTCGGTTATTTACAATGATTGGCGTGTTTCTGCACATATTAAATGACCCTGGCTGCTTAAGGGCTATCAATACTATTGCGAAACAGCGATTATCGGAAAATGGTGGAAAAACTGCCAGAGTTGCCCTTGAACAGCATGAGACAATACAAAGCACAATTACAGCATACTGTTCATTGGTTGCATTTTGCGGAGGCCCTCCACCAACACTATGGCAATCACCCTTAGGAAACTGGACCTTGTTTTTATCAGGCCCTCCTCTTGAACGCTGACCCCCACCCTGACATTGTTACAACCAATGTTTTACCTCAGCATGTGATGATGCACGGCAGTCTGACCCCACCCCCTTGTTCTCATTTGCTCGTGAAACCAGTTGGTGGAAAAATACCATGCATGCTCAGCTCACCAGGAAGTAACACAAGTATACTACACCACAATTCAAATGTGGACAAGCTGATCAAATGAAGCTTTCTTTTGCCTCCAGCAGAGTATTTACAGTTATGTCTTGCGACTTGTCTGATGGCTTGCTTTACATCCATATTTAAGAAATGATGCCACAGAATGACAACAGAACACTAACACATACTCTAAAGTGTCGAATGACACTTGTGTTTGTGTATTATTCCGTGCTCATGTTGCACACCCCAGTGCAGTTTGATACTAAAAAATCTGTATTGTCATGAATCGTAATCAATTCATGACAATATGTCATGCACCAATATCAATCAATCATGCCATGAAATCAAAACTGAATCCAAACTGTGAGTTCCACTTGCTTTAACTTGTTAATTACCAGTAACCACAGGGTCCCAGAGTAGACCGTCATACAACTTTTCACATCAAAGCCATTAACGTAGTTTTTAAAAATGATCTGCAGCCAGATAACACCACCCCCCAGCCTCACACTATTTTTGCCACCAAAAAATGCTCGCATAACTCGCATAATACTGGCTGACCTAACCTATCCACTGTAATACTTGACCCCTTTCAGGCCTGCTTCCAGGCCACAAACATATATGATATTTGTGTTCGCATTTTGTACCAGAGATCTATGTAATGCTACAGGAATCATTGCACAAACCTAAAAAAGCCATACTACAGTTTCATCACAAAAGTGGCATTTGCACACTCTCACTCATGCAGCAGTTGATCTGCTTCACTCCTCCACAACCCTCCCCCTAACTGTATATAACAAGATGGGCAACTGATGCCCCTGTGCAACATGTGAACACATCCTTAGCGCTGAACAGACTAATCAATTATTACGGTGTTACTAGTACCTGGCGACGGCATGTCTCTTTCTCCGCACCTGTTTGTTGCAGAAATTTCATGCAGCCTGGAAAAATTGAAGAAACACACACAAAAAAAGTTTAGAGTTGTATGGAGTAGGTTTAAATCAGAACACTACATTATTTACCACAGAAAGTCACACTAAAGCACTAGGGCAATTAACTAATGTTAAATGGAGGTAGATGCATACTGCATTGGATACATACAGGTGTGATCCTAATGTGAGTAATAAAGAAAGAAACCACGCGCATGCGGCTTATAGCGGCAGGATATATGGGTACGGGCCAGTGCACAGAAGGTCTAGGCCAGTCAAACAAAAGTGTGCCATACGCTTAGGGCTAGCGCAAGTCAACACGTCTGAGGGAACGGAAGTTACAGAAGAGGGTACCCGGACAAAGTTTTGCGCGCGCCATCCTTTCCGTTTGTTGCCGCTATGATGCGTCATATGCTGACTGCTGTTCGCGTTGGCATTGCGGCGCCAAAAAAATCGCGCGCGTACCCAAGCCTGATTTGTGTTGATGATCCGTGTGCAGATATGCGCTAGCGTTTGCGGAGACTAGGACTATTCCTTAACAATAGGGAGTTTGAGAATTGGGGCCCCAAGGAGCTTGGGGACCCAATTCTCAAACTCCCTAATTATGACAACCAATATACGCAAGCCCTTCGAACGCGAGATCTCCCGTACCCCATTCTAAACCGCTCTAAATTACGATGAATTTGGGAGCTTCTTACAATATGCCCGGTCGTCGATGCGGCGCAATGCTTCGCGGATGCTCTGACCCGGCTCGCAAGAAGCC
>JABSTT010001897.1:0-66057 GCA_013339685.2 Hyalomma asiaticum
GGTGTGTCATGTCCACTCGGATATTTTATTCACCTTACTTTTTATGCAACAACAGAACCATGCCCAACTTGTGTTTCGTACTTACAGAATAGCGAACGCGGTACAATACACACGACGCCGCAGGTTGGCGTGTACGCCACAGCCAATCACACCAGGGTGCCGAATACGCCAGAACACACCACGCCACGAGGCTTGTACACCAGAACACACCACACCAGACTGGTGTGTTTTCCAAACACACCACCCCATGCTGGCGTGTACGCCAGAACACACCACACCAGTCTGGTGGGTATGCCACAACGTATTACACCAGGCTAGTGTGTACGCCAGAACACACCACACCAGTCTGGTGGGTATGCCACAACATATCACACCAGGCTGGTGTGTACGCCAGAACACACCACCCCATGCTGGCGTGTACGCCAGAACACACCACACCAGTCTGGTGGGTATGCCACAACATATCACACCAGGCTGGTGTGTACGCCAGAACACACCACCCCATGCTGGCGTGTACACCAGAACACACCAGTGTATTCTGGTGTTAACACCAAAACACACCACAACACACCAGACCCACTCTGGTGGGATTTTCAACTGGGTTGTTTCGTTCTTTTTTCTTCTCTCTTCCTTCCTTTCTCACTTTCTCTTTTTCCGGTTCTTCAGGCCGAGGGGGGTCATGCTAGTGTTGAACCAGGTGCCGGAGTCCGCTAAAATAGACACTTGGCATTGCACCTGCAGACCGGTTCACGTTACCAGGTGTCGCCTGAATGTGCCATGATTCGACAAAAAGCCGCTTGTGGAAACTGGTTTCCAAGTCGAGGACGCGGGAGTTCTCAAATTCGATGCGGTGGTCGTGCACCTCGCTGTGTTTAGCTAATGCACTCCTTTGTCTGTCGAACTTGCGGACATCTTTCCTGTGCTGTCGTAGCCTCTCTGGGAAGTTCTTGGTCTCTGCCATGTACGACTGGGAAGTTCTTCGTCTCTCCCGCCTAGGTATGGAGTAAATCACACCTTGCGCTCTCTTCGTCGGCAGCCTGTCTTTCGGGCGCGGAAAGAAACGGCCAAGCGTGGAAATTGGCTTGTCTATTACTCTTATTCCCTGTTCAGACTGCACATGTGCGAGCGCTTCGCTGGTACCCTGAACACAGGGAACACACACACGTATGGGCTTGGAATGCGGCGGGTCAGTGTCCTTTCGAAGGGGTCGGCGGGGATTAGCCTGGAGGCGAGCAACCTTTCCAAGGAAGGCTTTGGAGTAGCCCTTCTTTAGAAGGTCGCTTTTGACCACCTGTTCTTCTTCTATCCGCTTATTCTCCGAAGAACAAACCCTCCGTGCACCGGTCAGCAGAGCCGAAACCACTACTGCTTTATGGTGGAAAGGGTGGTTAGAGCTAGCGTCGATATAGCGACTGGTGTGAATCGGCTTTCCGTACACCGAGAACTGGAGCACACACTCCACCTTTGTCACAAGGACATCAAGGAACGGCAAGCAGTTGTTCTTTCCTTTTCCACGGTGAACTGAATGGCCGGCTCTATGGAGTTTAGGTGGGCCGTGAATGTGTCTTAGGCAGAAGTTTTAAGAATGCAGAAGCAGTCGTCGACATACCGCAATAATATCTTCGGAGTGATGTCGGCCGACTGCAATGCTCTTCCTTCCACCGCTTCCATCACGAGGTTCGCTGTTGTGACAGACACAGACGCACCCATTGCCGTACCAGTTCCGCACCCATTGCTGCACCTACTGCCGCACGCATTGCCGTACCTAACTTTGCCTGCGATGACACATAGAGCTTCGCTGTCCTGATGGACATTGATTAGACTCCTGGAGAGACCACTCATATTTAAGCTGGAGAGTTCCGAATTGAAATCCTCCGCCACATTGGCTATACGATTGAAGTTACTATGATGCTGCCCTGGCTATCTTTTACTGCATGCATTATGTTGTTTCCCACGGGAAGCTTCCTTTTAATTGTTTGCATGATGAGTCCTTTTCTGATGGCTGCTTCTATTTGCCTCAAGTTATGGTTGTGTATGCCAGTTGATAAATTGCGTTTTGCTGGTGAGTGTAGACCGCTCGGAGAATTCTATCTTATCAGTTCACATCTTGTCTCGGTGCTTTCTCTCCTACTTCGATTGCTGCTTTGGTGAACAGCCTAGTGATGTTTTGGTCATATCCTCTGTGTCCCTATTTCTTTAATGTCCTCGAGCCTCGTATTTGTTCTTAAGTGCAATTCTAAATTCTGTTTTTGCCCGGACAACAACGAGGCTTGCCTGTTAACGTACGATTAACTTTGTTGTTGTCCTCTTGATATTGTGTGTTAACGTTGCCTTACTACTCAGTGATCATAAATTTTGATCTTACCAACAACTCACACGTCTTGTACTATACCTGGTACACTGCTCTATATGAAATATATTTCGTTGTCTCTTACCCCGCTGGGGCTTCTACATGTCCACTTGCTGTTCATATGCTTCTTAAAGAAAGTGTTCATTACGGGGAGTTAGTTGTTTTAGGGGCAAAGCTTCTTAAGGTGTAGGCTTCTCTGCCGTTGTCCGTCGTAGCCACCTCGTCTAGTTCGCGCTCACACTCGCGCTGGTCTCGGCGCGTGCCTCCCGACGCGCGAGCTCTCGCACTCTGCCATCTGCTGTCTTGTGAGAGAGAGAGAGAGAGACAGAGAGGTAGAGAGAGCGAAAGGTGCGCGTCGGCTATGAAAACGCTCTTGATGATGATTGATGATTGTGGTTCGGTTAGGAAAGGACGCTAATTTCTGCAGCCCATGTAGGGAGCACGGCTAAGCATCGGTGGGGTTGGGCGAAAGGGAGGAAAAGAGATAGAGAGGAGAGAAAGGCCGCAGTAGAGGGCTCCGGAAATTTAGACCACCTGGGGTTCTTTAATGTGAACTGACAATGCACAGTACACGGGCCTCAGGCATCTTCGCCTCCATCGGCTGGGATCGAACCCGCGTTTTTGGGTGGAAACCCTCTTTCTTCGATGAACGCTCTACAAGCTCGCAAAGAAGGAGAACGCTCCCTCACCCACGAAAGAAAACATTGACGCAGGCAGCGTCTTCTAGCGAGCTTCTTGATTGAAAAATACCGACTGCTCGCGCTGGAAAACCGTTCACCGGCCACCCATACATATATACAGGCACTGGATCTTGCAATGAAGTGCCGGTAAGAGATTTCACTTGTGCGTAGTTGAACCGTAAGGTTTCGTAGTGTGCGCGTCAACTAAATTAATCCGGAACTCGGGACGATCTACGATTAACTTCCGGAGCCTCGCCCACTCATCATCGTTCACTCCGTGGATATGCGTGCACTTTTTCTTTCTCTGAATTCCACTAGCACCTCCCTCCTGCTATTCCTATCGCTAACACCATAGTTGCCAACAGCCTGTTGTGCTGTCAGTTTCTTTCATATTGATACTATGTGTCAAATGGTAGTGGAGTAGCAGCAGCAACAACAACAAGGCGGTACAAAGAGCAGCGAAGAAGAGAACGACGTGCAGTGTTGCCATATCACTTGCCACCCAGCTACCTGGACTAAACCCTCCTACACGGCCCGTAACAGAGTGGCGGAAGTGCCGGGTACCTGATCACCCAACAACGGAATCACTACTCGTTGCATTTTGTCGCAGCCCTCGCCTTGCGGGACATGCACCATCACCAATGGGAAGCATGCCCCGAGAAGCTGAATCTCAGAGGCCAACGGCCCCGGGCCCTTCTCAGCTGTACAAGGAGCCACCAAGCTCTGCCGCCGCTTGCAGTGAGGACTTAGACGAGTGGTTGAAGCAGTACTGACGGGTGAGCAAAACATAATGGTTGGGATTCCAATGCTCAGCTGTAACACGTTGTTTTCGCGCTCACGGACACTGCTCTTATGTGGTACAACAACCACGAGGACGTACTTACGAGCCGGGAGATATTTGTGCAAGAGTAGAAGAAGTGCTTCGGTGACACTGTCACGAAGAAAAAGCGAGCTGAATAGAACCTGTCCCAATGGGCCCAACTCTCCGGTGAGACGTGCACTATGTATAGTGGTCAACTCTCATATCTGTAACGACGGAGCGTCGTGCTCGGAACTGCACGAGCGACATCTACAGTTGGAAACAGGACACATCTGAGCAGGCGCAGCGCCACTGACGCACATGCCTGGCATTCTCGACCCTTTCTTATCACCGCGGATGCAACAACGGCTTTGGCCGTCAGTAGCGCTGTCAACGGCTTAGCGCAATAACAAAAAAAAACCTAGCGAATGGTTGGCAGCACCCGATGCAAGCTGTGCTGTGTTCTAATTCTTCGTTAGCGGTCACATTGTTCCAACAACAGATTTACGCCCACTTATGAATTAATTGTATAAAGTTTTCTGTGATTTTTTTGCGTCAGGCTGCTCGGATGGTGTCTTTTGGCCGGTATAGAATTTTGCGTTTCCAACTGTGAGTAGAGTGCTCGAAGCATTTTATAAGGAAGGTCGGCTTGGTGATGCTCCCCGTCGTCGGTCATTAGGGGCTACAACCGACGAAGGACCGACTGATCGTCGTATGTATGGGCAATCCAAAGTACATTTAGTCGCAGTCAACGCATCGTTGGTGACTTACAATTAATAGTAGGTTTACGCACTCGGATGCAGATCCGGAGGTCGCGGGATCGAATCCCGGCCGCGGCGGCTGCATTTCGATGGAGGCGAAATGTCGAGGCCCGTGTGCTGTGCGATGTCAGTGCACGTTAAAGAACCCCAGGTGGTCGAAATTTCCGGAGACCTCCACTACGGCGTCTCTCATAATCAGAACTGGTTTTGGGACGTTAAACAACACAAATCAATCAATCAATCAATAGTAGGTTTACGAAATCAAATGACAGCACACGGCAATGAACACAATGTGCTATGGAAAATTCACAGAGCGATGCGCAATATACATTATGCGGCGCATTGTCGGTAGGATATGATACCGCAAACCGAGAATAAGTATGCAGTGGAAACCGCGCCGATCTTGGTGATTGTACTTTTTTTTCTCGGCGCTATATGGCTGACAGCGCTTCTGCCGACGAAAGCAGTTGTCGCGGCCGCGGAGATAAACAAGTACGGAAACTGCAAGGCAAGCGCGTCAGTGGCGATGCGCATGCTCGGATGTGGCCCGAGTTATGTTTTTCTTGTTCGTTTTCTCCTTGATGTGGATTGAAGTCCCGTCAAGGAGATGATCGACGTCGATGAAGCAGGAGGCAGGTTGGAGGTAATGAACTTGAAGGTATATTGTAGCAAAATATTTACAGTCATATGTACATCTTGCCGAAGCACACTGATGATAACATAGACATCAACAGCGTCTTACTCTTCTACTTAACTTTTCTTAAGTTAGAGCCTAGAACACTGTTACTACATACAACGAACCTAGTCTCACTGTTCGACCACCGAGTGGTTACGGCCCAGACAGAAGTTGCATCGTACGGAGTCTTACTGATCGATCAGTTAAGTGATTACAGCCTAGACTGAAGGGAAACGAATCCCGTCCAGTCTTTAGTACCTTGCGGTAACAAAGAAAAAGGGGAGGTGGCCACTGCTGGTCCGCCTCAACCTTCTGTCATCCAATCTGTTTATCCTCAGATTAAGCCACTCCCTAGTGGGCTGTCCCTAATCCCGACAGCAGCGTCTTTGCAGTTTAAACAGGCATTTTGGCATTCTTTCCCATCATGGCTCTCCCTCTCCTTATCCCACGCTCTCAGATATTCTCACAATCGAAATATCGGTATCGTAGCAGCCCTGCGGCATTCGGGCCATCTCCCACGCTCATCCAGTCGAACCCTGTCGTTCCAGGAAACACAGCGTGTCTTCGCCTTTCCCGCAGTTCGGACCTTGCACTGCTGCGACTCAACCCTTTGTTCCAGTCGGCGCGCCGAGAGCGCATGCCGGTCGTTAAAGAATTGGTTGGGCCAAGCGCATTGTCGCTTCGAGCGACGGCGCACTTCTCATGCATTCTTTCCTACGCGTCCGAGCTGCTCTTCCCCGAAACGGCCACTGAGGGGACAAGTACGGTCGCGCAGCCGCGACCCCCCCGAGCGACGTTCAGCGAAAGGGAAGGGTCTCGTACCAGGAACCCCTGGGGGCCAGCGTGGGAGACCAGCCGCTCAATGGGAGCAGTTTGCTTTCCATTGATAATTGCTGTCAAAGACCATGCAGAGAGAGAGCCGAGAAAGAAGCTTTGTATAGCGTACGGTGCTACGCCGTCCCTTCTGCACGATCGCCTTATGAGCGGCAACATAACACGTCCCCCCTTAAGAGTACGCTGGGCTGTTCTACGCTCAGTGGTACGATAAATCACTGCCGCGATTAGGTCACTGGACTTTCTAAGCATACAACAGTATACACAAACATCAAACACAATTGCGAGACAACACGACAGGAGAATACAAGAAACGAAAACAAATACATGCTAAACGATCAAGCACACCATTGCTGCTTCAAGCAGTAAGATCACTAGTGTCTGTTTCTTGGATTGTCAATCACACAGTCCACAATATACAGCAGCGAGTGGGCAGGAACATTCACGTTCCCCCCTCAGTTGGCATGGCACTGTTATTCTGATGGCTTCCACAAACTATTCTGGAGCCTCGATAATGCATCCGCATTCCCGTTACATATACCCTTCCGATGTTGTACCGAGACATGATATCGCTGTAACGCCAGCGCCCATCTTGTCAATTTCGCCCCGTGCGGAGTAGAAGTTGTAAGGTACGACAGCGGATTGTGGTCGGAAACGACGTTTACTATGGCACCGAAAAGCCAGTAGTCAAACTTCTTTAAGGCCCATATTATTGCGAACGCTTCCCTCTCAATTGTCGACCAACGCATCTGGGTCGGTGAGAAGCGGTGGCTTGCAAAGGCGATAGGCTTCTCTTCTCCCTCAGCTGACATTTGCGCCAAACATGCTCCCGCCGCCGTAGCTGAGGCGTCTGTGAAAAGCCAGTAGGGCTGAGATGGCTCTGGGGTGTTTAGCGCCACGACCTCGCACAAAGATTGTTTGAGCATCTCAAATGCTGCCTGAGCTTCCTCCGGCCAGGGTATCTTATTAGGTACCGCTTTCTTTGTTAACAGCGTGAGCGGGCTCGTCACCTCTGCATATCCTCGGACGTACTCGCGATAGTAACCGCACAGTCCTAACAGGCTGCGTAGTTCCTTTTTGGTGCGCGGTGGTACCAGGTTCTTAATCGCTGCTATTTTTTCAGGGTCTGGTGCGTGTGTCCCTGAACCGACAATATGCCCCAGGTAATGTATATGGGATCGCGCAATCTGACACTTCTCCGGACTGGCTTTCAGTCCCGCCTTCTCTAAGACCTTAAGAATAATGTCGAGATGCTTTAAGTGCTCCTCCCAAGTGCTAGAAAAAATAGCAATATCATCAAGGTATGCCGTGGCATACATTTGATGTTGCGACAAGAGTTTATTCACCATTCTTTGAAAGGTTGCCGCGGAATTTTTTAGCCCGAAAGGCATCACTTTCCATGCGTACTGACCCTCGTGCGTTACAAACGCGGTGAATTTCTGACTCTTCTCTTCCATCGGTACCTGCCAGTACCCGCGTCCTAAGGTCCACTACCGTAATGAACTGCGCTCTGCCTACTCGGAAAATCAATTCCTGAGGATTCATCATAGGGAACGCATCCGCTTTGGTGACGGCATTTAACGCCCTGTAGTCCACACACATGCGGATAGTCCCATCCTTTTTTCCGACGCATACTACCGGGTGTGCAAACTCACTCTCCGTGGGGTAGATCAACTTCCAAGTCAAAAGTTCGTCAACTTGCCGGCTGACTTCCTTCTTTAATAGTTCCGGCACCCGATAAGGAAACACCTTTTTTGGCTGGTGGCCCGGTTCTATTTCTATCCTATGTTCGTCTACCTTCGCTATACCCGGGTGCCGTCAAAGAGTGTGCAATGTCTTTGGAACACCGCCTGTATTTCCGCCTGCGCGTCAGCATCAAGGTGAGCAACCTTCTCGCTCGTTAGCACTAGCTCTTCCCGCTTTATAGTGGTTGGTTGTGGAGCATATTCCACCTCCCCAAAATCATGGTCCTCATCGAAGACTACCCCAATATGACTGACCCTTGTATAGTAAGGTCGAATGTTGTTGGCGTGGACACTTTTCACCTTTCCCTCAGATGTTTCAACGCGGTAAGAGTGTTCGCGCTCACGTCCAACCACTGTGAATGGGCCTAGCCATTTAGGTGACATCTTACAATTCCGATCATTGTCGAAAACCACAACCTGGTCGCCAACGTTAAAAGCTTTGAGCCTGGTGCTGCGATTATAGGCACTGGCGTAACTCTCCTGATGAGTTGCACTAGTTAGCTCAGCAATATTAGCGGCCGTCTCGAGCTGCTCCTTAAGTTGCTGTAAATACTTAGCGGGGCTTTCTCTCAATGTTGCGGGCACCGGCATTTCTCCCGTCCACGTCCTCTGCAGTATTAGAAGCGGTCCCGTGGGATTCCTTCCATACAATAGACGAAACGGAGCTACTCCGGTTACCTCATGGGGAACTTCCCGATAAGCCCATAAAACCATTGGGATCAATTTGTCCCAATTCTTGGAGTCTCTCTGAATGACATGATACAACATGTTTTTCAGTACTCGGTTCCACCTCTCTACAACTCCATTACTCTCTGGGTGTTCTGGGGTTGAGAACCTTGGCGTGCAACCTAATTTCTCCATCATCGTTTGCGTGAGCTGAGATTTGAAATTAGTGCCCTGATCGGAGCAGATCATCTCCGGAACGCCTGTGCGACTGAATATCTCAATCAGTGCATCGCAAGTCGCCTTAGCGGTCAAAGAGCGCAGTGGAACCACCTCCGGCCACCTCGTGCAAAGGTCCACTAAGCACAGCGCGTACTTATGCCCTCTCGCTGACGGTGTGTCGAGGGGTCCGATCACATCTACATTGACAACTTGGAAAGGGTGCTCGGGTCTAGTGAGCGGAGTTATAGGCACTTTATCTGTGCGACGCCTGTCTGACCGAATTTGACATTCATGGCACGAACGACAATGCCCTAATATCTCCTTCGCCATACCTGGCCAAAAAAAATTATACCTAATGCGAGCTCTTGTTTTCTTTGGCCCCAGGTGCCCCCCGCATAGCGACTCATGGGCTAAGTGCATCACCTCAGTGCGCTTATCTTTGGGGACAACTAGCTGACTCACTCGAGTGCCTGCTATTGAGTCGCAGTGATATAACAGTCCGTCTGAAATGAACATGCCGGATTTCCCACTACGCGCATCTTCCCAACATTTCTTTAGCGTAGTGTCACCCAACTGCACTTTGCGGAACTCTTCTCTCTGGCCTAATGATGCCTCCCTTTCTTCATCAATTTGCGCATCTTCGCCGGAAACGTCTTTCTTCTCCAAAGTAAGATTGCATGCCACGACCTTTGGTTTCTCTACTGCTTGTTCTGCCTCGGGAGCAGGCTCGGCCGGTGCTCGACAGGGTGCCAGAGGGCTGCTGGCCTTCGACAAAAGTTTCCAATCTTCCTCGGTCAACAAACAATCTGTGCCCTCGACGAGCTCATCAGTTAACGCGCAGAGTAGGTCGACGCTCTGAGGCTCCGTAACCTCTCGCGGGCTATTTAATTTGACCGGCAACGTAGCTAGCCTTGCCTCGATAGTTTTACCAAAAGCAGACACCAATCTCACCTTGCCAGACGGCTCTACTAAACTTCTCGGAAGCAGACTCTCCCGAAAGACAGTTATTTCACTCCCTGTATCCAAAATTGCATCTGCGGATATACCTGCACATGATACGGGAATTAACTGCAGTTTATTTGTGCCTTCACCCTCGTGTTTCAGAGACTTCACCTTTGCGCTAAGTACTCCATCAGGTATTTCAGTTTCCGTCTCGTGGGATAACGTTACCTTTTGGACCTTCCGCTTTGGCTCGGTAGCCTTCTTCGGGTTGCTCTCCTTATCACTAGACTTCGGGCACTCTTTAGCGAAATGGCCTGAGCCGTGACATAAGTGGCACTTCAGAGCCCCTTTCTCTACTCGTGTCGCCGGCTTCTGCCCCATTTCTACAGTTGGTTGCTTTGAAGCACGCCCTTTTCCTTTCGCTTGTTCGAAAGTTTGCAGCACTTTAGCGATCTCAGTTGGCCTAAGCCATCCCTCGCCTTCTCTTAGTCTCACATACTCAAGACCCTCCGTGCTAAGGCCCGATTTTATGCGGTCAGCAACCATGAGTTCTGCCATCACTTCTACCGTGTCGGCCTCTCTCACTTGGAGGTAGTAGGAGAAATAAGTTTTCACGCGGGACGCGAACTGCGCCCACGTCTCTTCCTTCCGCTTTACCGCTCTTTCGAACCTCTGCAGATACTCTGCCGGAGAAAGCTTCAGTTCCGTCAGTACTGCTGCTTTAACTGCCTCGTAATCTGCACTCTCTTCAGAGTTGAGGTTACGCAGTAAGTAACGAACTCGTTCAGTTAGTGCTGGTATAACCAAATGCACGCGACTCTCATACGGTACTTGGTAAGTAGCAAATAGTTTTTCTACTTCCTCAAACCATAATGGCACATCCGCGTCACTCGGCAGGCGGAACCCTTTCAGCACTTTTGCACATTGCTGGACAGAATCGAAACACCGTCGCCCCCGATCGCCCGTCTCCGACCCAGAGTTGGACAACGTGCCATTGAGACGTTCCGCGTTCATTCTAGTTTGCAATAGCTTTTCGTACTCAATCTGGAGATTGAGCTTTTGAATTTCAAGTTCGAGCGTTCTCGTTTCACTTGAATTCGGCAAAACCTGAGATGCCAGCTGCATCGATTCTTGCCTCTGAGTAGGCACTCTCGCCTCATTTGACTGATCAGAATTTAGAATACCATGGTTTGATGGCTCTCGACTCCGATCCATTGCTACCGCACTCGCACCTTCATCTCCATTAGACTCCATTGTTTCAGCACCCCCGCGTGTTCTCACCATGTGCTCTACACATAAACTGCCATGCCAACTAGAGAAAAACGCAAGAAATCCTGCTCACCCTTGCCTGTATGCACTGTCGTTCCTGGATCTCTTCCACGGTGCCGGAGTTGGCTGCTGTGGGATCGTCTCGACGTTGCCGCTGGTGGCTGACGGATGCCTTGCCCCTCGGTCTCCTCGGCACTGGTCCAGTGTATGGTGCTGTAGAGCTCGCCGATCCCTGTCCGACTGCGCCAGTTATGTTTTTCTTGTTCGTTTTCTCCTTGATGTGGATTGAAGTCCCGTCAAGGAGATGATCGACGTCGATGAAGCAGGAGGCAGGTTGGAGGTAATGAACTTGAAGGTATATTGTAGCAAAATATTTACAGTCATATGTACATCTTGCCGAAGCACACTGATGATAACATAGACATCAACAGCGTCTTACTCTTCTACTTAACTTTTCTTAAGTTAGAGCCTAGAACACTGTTACTACATACAACGAACTTAGTCTCACTGTTCGACCACCGAGTGGTTACGGCCCAGACAGAAGTTGCATCGTACGGAGTCTTACTGATCGATCAGTTAAGTGATTACAGCCTAGACTGAAGGGAAACGAATCCCGTCCAGTCTTTAGTACCTTGCGGTAACAAAGAAAAGGGGAGGTGGCCACTGCTGGTCCGCCTCAACCTTCTGTTATCCAATCTGTTTATCCTCAGATTAAGCCACTCCCTAGTGGGCTGTCCCTAATCCCGACAGCAGCGTCTTTGCAGTTTAAACAGGCATTTTGGCATTCTTTCCCATCATGGCTCTCCCTCTCCTTATCCCACGCTCTCAGATATTCTCACAATCGAAATATCGGTATCGTAGCAGCCCTGCGGCATTCGGGCCATCTCCCACGCTCATCCAGTCGAACCCTGTCGTTCCAGGAAACACAGCGTGTCTTCGCCTTTCCCGCAGTTCGGACCTTGCACTGCTGCGACTCAACCCTTTGTTCCAGTCGGCGCGCCGAGAGCGCATGCCGGTCGTTAAAGAATTGGTTGGGCCAAGCGCATTGTCGCTTCGAGCGACGGCGCACTTCTCATGCATTCTTTTCCTACGCGTCCGAGCTGCTCTTCCCCGAAACGGCCACTGAGGGGACAAGTACGGTCGCGCAGCCGCGACCCCCCCGAGCGACGTTCAGCGAAAGGGAAGGGTCTCGTACCAGGAACCCCTGGGGGCCAGCGTGGGAGACCAGCCGCTCAATGGGAGCAGTTTGCTTTCCATTGATAATTGCTGTCAAAGACCATGCAGAGAGAGAGCCGAGAAAGAAGCTTTGTATAGCGTACGGTGCTACGCCGTCCCTTCTGCACGATCGCCTTATGAGCGGCAACATAACAGCCCGTTTCCAACTGTAGATGTCGCTCGTGCAGTTCCGAGCACGACGCTCTGGCGTTATGGACATGAGAGTTGACCACTGTACATAGAAGAGGTGCTTAAGCTGTGCAGACTTGTCAATGCTAGAATGAGCGAAGAAGATAAGGTGGGACATCTTAAAGGGATACCTGAAGATGTCTACCAGTTCTTGATAGCCAAAGAATACCTGACACCTGTAGCGGAAATAATCCAAAATTGCCCCACTTTGAAAGTCCTCAAGATGCGTCGTATCGCGCCGAAGTGTGGCAGTTTGGCTAATGTACCGACAGCGGCCAGCGTCGACACAAGTGCACTATCACCATCCGATCTGGCGTACACGATAAGACAAATTGTACACGAAGAGCTGCTCCGGTGCCACAAAAGCGGGCGCTGCGTTGGCAATGACCCTCGAGACAACGATCCGGGTTTGTCACCTGCTTCACAGCAACCATCTGTCAATGCAGCGAGCGTGGACGATTATAGATCTGCGCACCAGTCTGAACCCGCGAAATAATTTCGCCTGAACAACGAGCATCAGTGCCGCGTTCCCTACTCCACGCAGCGGTACCGTACTCCACACCCGATGGCTACAGGATACCGAGGCTACGACGACCGCGACAGATAGCCCATGCTGGTCGACGGATATGAAGGCTTCGACCATCACCGCCAAATCTGGCCTTCCCCTGTTTGCTATAGTTGCGGTTTCCCGGGGCACGTCGCCAGATTTTGCGACTGTCGCCGAGCCTTTCGAGTAGACCCGTCCACTTCATGGCCAACACGGCCGCCAGCCACTCGTCGTTTCCGGAACCCATCACCAGCCTCCGATAGAAGCATAACACACGTGCCTGCCCCACGTGCTCCGCGGTCTCCATCGCTGCGGCGTGTCCTGTCATCACCACCACCGGAAAACTAGGTAGTGCGGCCGATGGGGATGAGGTCGCTGGATACTGTTCGCTGACAACCAATATTCCTCCGCCAGTTTTTATGCTCAAAAACAAAGTTCACGTGTTTGTAGATGGTGTGCCTACTATGGCTTTTGTGGATACAGGGGCAACAATTTCTGTAATGAGCCATAGTTTTAATGTGTTACTGGGACAAAAAGTGATGTTTTCGTGGAAAACTATCCCCACATTCCGTAGTGTTAGTGGTGACCCGTTATGCCCTGTTGGTGTTTGTACCGCGGACGTGTGTTTTTGTGGAAAACTGTTTACAACCGAATTTGCCGTTATTGCTAGATCTACCCACGACGTTATTTTAGGCATAGATTTCCTGCAGGAGTGTGGTGCAGCAGCTGATTGTGGTAGCGGGGAGCTCTCAATACAGCGAGAGGACATGGCCGGACTCATGGAGAACTCGCCACGTGAAGAGAGCGAGAGCGTCTTTTGTGTTTGCGAAGATGCAGTCATTCCTGCACTGTGCACAGCATGCGTCCCGGTAGTTTGCTCTAGTACCGAACATACCACATTTGATGCCGCGACATAGCCTCTTCATTCTGTTTGTGTAAAGAAGAACGTTGTGGTTCCGCATTGTTTAGTGTCGGTAGGTGAAGGACACGCTGGATTATGGGCAATGAATTACGCGGCCCAGCCCATATTTCTACCTGCTGGCATGAAGCTTGCTCTCTTCACAGAAGAAACACCAACGTTCCTGGCTGCACTGGAATCTGAAGCTGCAGAGGAGCCCCTCCATACCAAGCAGTTAGACTCCAAACTACTCCAGATGGTGAGCAAGTCACTCTGCACGAGTGAACGACACGAATTAGTGACTGTTCCCTCCCAGCACTCGCAAGTGTTCAACTTTACACAGAAGGACCAGACATTTCCAATTCCGTTGTATCGAGTACGCGATCGCATAAATACAGGATCAGCGCACCCTATACACCAGAAGCCATACATAGTATCTCCGAGTGAATGCAAGATAATTGGTGAGCAACTACAAGAAATGCTGCACAAGGGAGTAATTCAGGAGTTTGCCAGTCCCTGGGCGGCACCTGTAATTCTTGTCAAAAAGGAAGACGGCAGCTGGTGTTTCTGTGTTGATTACCGGCGGCTAAACGATGTCAAGAAGAAAGATGTCTACCCCCCTCAGCATGCATAGATGATGCCTTAGACTGTCTTCATGCTGCTTCTTATTTTTCTTCCGTAAATCTTAGACCCGGCTGTTGGCAAATCCCGATGCATACAGAGGACAAAGAGAAAACAGGCGTAGTAACTCCCGACGGCCTTTCTGAATTCAACGTTATGAAGTTCGCTTTGTGCAACGTGCCTGCTACCTCTGAAAGTTTCATGGAAAATATTCTACGAGGTTTAAAATGGGAGATATGCACGTGCTATCTGGACGATGTCATTGTCTTTGGGCGCACATTTAACGAGCACAATATGCGTCTCGGCATTGTTTTCGGCTGTATACGGAAGGCTTGTCTTGTGCTGAACTGAAAGAAATGCCATTTCGGTGAGCGTCAAGCCTTGGTGTTGGGACATCTCGTGGACAAAAGTGGCGTTAGGCCTGATCCTGCAAAAACAGGAGCTGTTGAAGCATTTGAACCACCAAAGTCTGTAAAGGAACTCCGGAGCTTTCTAGGGCTCTGCTCCTATTTCAGGCGGTTCATTCCTCGATTTGCTGACGTAGCTGATCCTTTGCCCAGCCTCCTGCACGAGAACGCGTCTTTCAAGTGGACGCCTGAGTGTTCTGCTTCCTTCCGACAACTGAAGTTCCTGCTCACGTCGCAACTGATCCTCGGACATTTCAGTCCTTCCGCGCCAACATAGGTCCACACAGATGCGAGTGGTGTTGGTCTTCGTGCTGTCATGGTTCAAAGCTTCGAGGAAAAAGAACACGTAATCGCCTACGCAAGTCGGTCACATAGCAAACGTGAGCGTAACTACAGGGACTGAGCAAGAATGTCCCGCTGTTATTTTTGCCGTGCAGTGGGTTCGGTCGTACCTGTATGGGCATCACTTTATGATCGTTACCGACTGCCATTCTCTGTGCTGGCTTGTGAATCTTCGTGATCCATCTGGACGCATTGCAAGATGGGCCCTGCGTCTGCAAGAGTACAACTTCAGTGTCTCATACAAGAGCGGGCGACGACATGCTGACGCCGACTGCCTTTCCCGGATGCCCCTTCTTGTAACGGGATGTGACGCCGACGGTTTCGACCATCTCATTGCGTCTGTACATCGTGACTTCCCAGATGCCACTACCTATGCAAAAGCACAACGTGAGGACCTGAGCTTAGTGCCGCTTTTCTCTGCTGTGAAAGAGTCAACTTCATGTTACTGTGTTAGGGATGGACTTCTATACAAGAATAATTTTTCCGGTATAGGTGCGCCCCGTAAGAATATTTTTTTGTAATATTCCTCATAACTAGCCTATATTGGGTGCGCACTTTGTTCATTGCTGTTTCCACATCCTCGTAAAACTGTGCTACTGCTTCGTCATTGTCGAGGGTCTTTGGGCCGCAACCTTGTGTAAGTTTTAGTTTGTCTCTTGACTAGTTTTGTCACGACACCTGCTACTGTTGCATTGATGCTCTAAAATTCTCCAATATTGCCTGTAATGTCCTTGTGGATAAAAATATCCCTCGCCATCTATGTGCTTCCCTGGTAGCCCTCTGTAGCAGAGGACATGCCCATCATCAGGTAAAAGTATCCTTTCCCTGGTTTGCTAACCTCACAAAGGCGAATGATACCCCATTTATTTTCATTTATTTCTTTCTCTAGTTCAGCTAGTCTGGCTTCACTTGATAGAGTTCGCGGGTTGAGAGTCGCTCGCTTAATTTCCATTGACGCCCTGTCCGAGTACAGAGGTTTTTTCGACTAATGCTTCCATACCAGTCTGCTTGCATCCTTGGCTTGAAGTTCCGTTGCAGCCCGTGTTGTAGGTAAAGGGTTTCCTTGGTTGGGTCATATGGGAGATTTTGGCCGTAGTCTTGCACCAGGCGGGCCAATTTCTGATCTGGTGCTCCGGTGAGTTACGAAGATGATGCATGGTGGTGGTGCTCAGAGTATTGAATGACGACACGATGACTGCAGTTCTGTAAAGTTCACGAGCCCTGCATCGAGTTCGAAGACCCTCCTGTAAGGCGAGTGTCGCGCCTCATTTTACCCTTTCCAATATCAACCGTCCTTCAGCGGTATATATCTGCAAAAGGGTACGCATTTGGGCTGGTTGGTACATAACTGCCTGTGAAAACGATGCTAAAAGACGGGATGCAGCACACAAACCACAGAACTAACAATCCCATGTGTTTATCCTTCCAGTCCACATACATATGTTCCACCATAATCTCTAGGAAACAGAATAGAAAGAAAAGAAATGGACTACCTCCGCAAATGCAAATAAAACTGCAATCCTACAGAAATTTCATAACCCTCGACAGGAGAGAAGTCGAGGGCAGGCTGGCACATTTCTCGCCGTTGTTTTATGTATGATGCGCTACAGAAATCAGAAGGGTGCGTTCATCATGGTATTTTGACAAGAATATTGTGTCACGAAAAGATGGCTGGCAGCCACATTTATTACAGTGAATATACAGTTCACTCTGGCTAGCTTGTTTGAGGACCTTTTTCGCATGCTCGCGCACACGGTCATTGGCGCAACGCCCAGTCTGTCCAACATAAAAGCAACCGCAGCAAAAGAGGAATCTTGCATACATTGTCATCAAGGCAATAAACGTACCCTTGCTGATGGCTCTTGCTGCAACTTCATGCCTTTTTCTCCCGGTTTACTTGCTGACACAGGCTACCAAGGTTATTCTTGGCAGAAAACACCAACCCAAAGCCGGCCCTGCTGACCACTTTCTTAAGAATATGTGCCACTTTGTGCGCATAACGTATGACCACTACTCCTTGCTGCGGTTCTGTTGCTGATTGCACAACTGTTGGGCACTTACTTCTTAAACCAGCCACGAAGCTTTGTGCGATGCTAGTCAAATGTGTTTCTGAGAAACCTGCAAGCTTCAGACGTGCTATCTGAAAGGAAAAAATAGCTTGAACTTGGCGTTTACAGGAGCTCTCTACCACCGCGTTCATGCATGCCCGTGCAATGCCGCGCTTGAAAATCTTTGAGCGCACAGAGGAATAAGGGAGAAGGCTTTTTAAGACTTAGGCGCTGTTAGCATTTCGGGGTGGAGGCCTTGCGGTCTCCCTGGGTTCCAGCGCTCTCATGTCGACAGTTTCATTTCATTTCATTTTTTCATTTATTTGGACATATTCAAAAAAAATTTCAAAAATGCTACGAAGGGGGCAAAAGGAGAGTGTGTCTCCTGGCTTGGCCCGCTCTTCGCGAGGCACTTCGGGCAGGGAGAGCAAGACAGTGTGCAAAAATATACAATAATATGCATACAAACAATAATAAACGAGGAATACAATAACGATTTGAGAAAGACAAATATGCAAACAAAGCTGTTCCCCATCGACAAACCCAGAATGCACCGTGGTCAGCATCACCCAACACACATTGAAATACACAAAAGTTGAAAAGAATGAGCACACCACACACATTAAACACCGTCAGCAGATGCACCCCATAATTGCGTTCGAATTATTACATCCTTAATTCGCTTTCTAACGTGTGTGATGTTTCTAACCTCCCTGGCGTATTCAGTCATTTCAGGAGTCTTGTTGCTCAATAGAACAATCTGGTTATTTATTGATTGTACACCACAGTTAGTTCGGCACATCTGCTTAAATGTATATCAGAACAAATCTGGTAATTATCTTTAATTTTCTTGAAGATTAACATGGCTAGTTACATGCTATAACACTCTGGGAATGGGAGTACATTCTACACACTCGAATGAAGGGCTGGCGTTGTACGGAGCGGACTGGGGGACGATGACGGTTGAGAAGAGACATGTTTATTTACATGGTGATGGTCACAGAAGCTACTAGATGGCGTTTTCGCTCGTATTTTGTACAATACTATATGCCATACTGTATAATCATCCTTTAAACGTCGTCACCGCCCTCGAAGAGAGGGGGACACGCCCCGCCTTCGCTTCTTCTGAAAAGGGTGACGAGACGCGGTTGCAGCAGCGAATTCCTTAAACACGCGATAAAAAGTGCAGCCCGTCGAAGAGGCCCACTGGAAACAACGACAGAACAAATAAATGCACTCTTTCCGGTACATGCAGTACCGTCCTTTTCAGCCAAGCTGACGCCGGGCAGCCGTCAATCTACCTGCGCATATGCTGGCAGCTGATATCAGTACCACCCGCACTGCCCCGCCACTCCCGCTTCGTCTGTTCGGCCCAGAAGTTCTTTGGCACAAGCGCACACACACGCACCGCATGGCACACGTGACGAAGGCCCACAGATTCTTGAAGCTCTCCGTGCGTCACTGCCATCATCGTAAACAATGCACTTGTTCCTTCCGAGATGGCTGCGCAGCGCTGACCATCCGTGATAACGCAGGCACTACATGCGCCCACGGTTTTTGTCGCCGAAAACGGCGTCGTCGGCTACCGCATCGGCCTTCCTCGACAACATTTTACAGGGGCCTACGCCTATCCTAACAGCGCATAACCCCAACAAACATGGCTGTTTGAGAGCGACAGTTCCAGGTACAAGAAGCGTAGCCTGCTCTCTGAAGGATGCTCAGTGGTTAATTCAAATGAACTTATTTCCGCGCAGAACACGTCAAAAATTTCAGCAGCTGACTGCACGTAAGGATGATTAGTGGAATAAAAACAAAAGGTCGTGAACGTAGCATCACCTGAATAGTGCTGGTCTGTCCGTGCTTGATTGCAAGGTTACGGGCACTGAGCACAGCGGCGATGCATGATCCTATGCACTCTCCATTTCGCTGAACGAAAAGATTGTAGTCTATGCTTATAAAGGTGGAGTGAATGTAAAATATTAAACCCTCTACAAACTTGTCGACAGCAATTCCACATGCGTCCTGTTGTTTTACAACACCATATCTTTCGATGCAGTTGCTAACTTCCGCTCACACATCATTCTCATGTGGTGAATAGTATAGGTCCTTCATGTCGACTGAGAACACCTGCTGGGCACTCAACGCGGAGAAAGGCTGAAACAGTACCTCGGGCCCATATGAGGTAAGGGTCCTCAACTTCAAGGAGGCACAGAAACCTTTGCAGGAGAGCTCCCACTTCTTTTTGCCAGCTTACGCGCTCCCAAACAATGGTCCGGAACGGGCAAAGTTCCTTCTGAGTCTTAGCGCTAAAGAAGGCTGGAAGGGTGGTTGCTTTGCAGACCTTTACGCATGAAGCCAACTTGAAAAGTCCCGCTGTTTTGCTAGTTGAGCAAGCCTGAATTTCACTTTCGCTAGGACCACACCTTTCACGTCGTTGAAGTTACCGTTGCTGGCCGCATTGGCTTTTGCTTTGTGCAGACCACGAGGCATCACGACGAATCCTCCTGCTTTGTCAGGAAGGAGCAACTTCAGACGAGCTTCTCGGAGGACAGCAACCGCTGGGCGGAGCTAAACAGGGTTGCCTTTTCCAAGCACTGACGCAAGCAGTGAACTTCTTCCCTAATACACATGCGGAATTCGTCTCTGCTTCCTTTATGAGCAGCTGTTCTGACCAGGATGAGTAGTTCCGTCTTCTCCAGATCATGGTGATTACAATACCTTGGCGCCAGTCTGAGATCAGCCACCTTCTTCTGGATTCAGGCATCTCCGAGAACCTTGATATCTTGGCCTAGTCCGGTGTACTGCTGTTTGTTCCAAGCCAGGCGAACTGCCATCGTTTTACAGCGCGCCACCTGGGAAAAAGAAGTGAGCGTGTCCCTGCAAAGGTTTCTGTGCCTTCTTAGAGCCGACGACCCTTACCTCATAAGGGCCCCAGGTACTGTTTCAGCCTTTCTCCGCGATGACTGCCCAGTGAGTGTTTCTTCCTTTTTAGTAGACATAAAGGACCTATATAATTCATTGCCTCAGAATGACGTGTGCGCTGAAGCCAGTAACTCCAGTGGTAGACATGGCATTGTATAATTTCAGAACGCATGTGGAATTGCTGTCGACAAGTTTGTATAGTATTTCAAGTTTTGCATATACTCCATCTTTATCAGTATCGATGACAACGTTTTCTTTCGGCGAAATGGAGTCTGCACAGGCTTATGCATCGCCCCTGTCCTCAGTGACAATTTACTAGCCAGCTATGACTGTAACCTCGCAGTCAAGATCAGACAGACCAGCACGATTAAGGCGATGTGGTACGTTGACAACTTTTTAGTTTTTATGCTACCCATCCTCAATACGTGTAGCCTCCTGCTCAAATTTTTGACGTGTTCCGCACGGAATTAAGCATCCTTCAGACAACAGGCTTGTCTTCTTGTACCTGGAAGTCTCGTTATCAAACTGCCACATTTGTTGGGGTTATGCACCAAGGTCTCAAAAAAGCCTCCTCGCCGACACGGCGACCCAGAACTAAGCCATGCGTTTGTGTATGTCAAAGGGTCCAGAATTTGAATCCTAGTGGGTTTTCTGTTGTTTCTTATTCTCTTTTTTTATTTTTCGGGTCTCAATGCAGCATCTTTTTACTACACCTTATCTTTTTTCTTTCAACTAATGATTTTGCTTTGCTCCATAAAATATAACGCCTAAGAAAGACCCCTCCCTCGGCAGAGGATCCGTACATGAGATGCAGAAAGGACTGTAGTCTTTTAGTTGGTTTTATTTGGAGGATGTGAGAGCTCCGAACAGGCGCTTACCTACAATATTGTTATGGGAAATAATGCATGGGGGACAGCGGCTTAGAGAGAGAAGAAAGACGAATAGTTTTGTTCAAAGAGCGAGTGCTTGGAGAAAATGGCCGGAGATAACGTGTTTCCGTGTGTACTGCTTGTGTGTGCTCAGTGACCGTAACATTTGGTGGCAGTGGTGGTCCGCCCGAAACATGTTCACACGCAGTGAGGCTCCGGCGAGAGCCCAAGGCTTGGACGTCCCCGGGTCGCCCACACTCCTCAATCCTGCCGTCCCTACTTCGGTAGAAACGATAGCAGAACACCCCGCAGCATAGTCATCTTCAAATATGCCAGCCTTGCCTCATGTGCTACACCACTTGCAGTCCCCTGCCGAGCGTACGCCCACTCCTGCCCGTCACTTTGGCACCGGTGAGTCGCCACCCCTGACACCCTACGTAATAATCATCATAATTTAACGCAAAGTAAACACAGAGAGCAAAGAGAGGAAGACAAGCAACACAGGTTTTACTGACAAATCATTTATTGAAGGTGGATGTCACCTTTATTGAAGGAGCGCGCATGTCAGCTGTGAGAGACGGGGGCCACGCACGAGCCTCCGTGAGGGTGTCCGCTACACGGGAGCTGCGGGGCATCCTGTGGCCGATGGAATGACAGCTTATTTACAACCAGATATCTACGCAGACACACCACAGTAAGGAAATTGCAAAAAGGGAAGCAGAAAGTTATCACACGAGGTGTGATAGGAATTTCATTTCAGCATTTTACAATATATTAGAAGTGCGGCTAATACATTTATGAGCAGCTTTTCTGATAAAAGATGCCTCCAAAATTTCACGGACTGTTTTATGCTTACTTCTGCCTAATATTCTCACGCCACATAAACGTGGTAGAGAGAGATTCTTTATTTTAAAAGAAGAGAAAAGCACAGGATAGTAACTGTCTCTCGTCGAGGAGGACACCTCAACGGCCCTGTGCGGAGGATGGGGGAGGGGGACTAAAACAGAGAAAGAAAGATAAAGTAGAACTTAGAAGAGGGGGACACGGGCGTAGGCACCATACTGTACACAGGTAAACATCAAGCTCGACACTTAAAACACTTAAAAGACACTTAAACACTTAAAACACACGCTAGTTTGTCATAGCCGCCCGGCCAACCCCGTGTCCTCGATGAAGTTGAGGAGGGCGGAAAGAGCGGAGCGGCGACGTTCAGTGCAACCAGCCGGGTGCAACATGTCCTGTAGTGTTGAGCACGACAGGCCGTGTTTACGGTAGCTGGCACACAACTGTTCTCGAGCGGAGGCGAAGGCAGGGCAACCACACAGAAGGTGCGCGAGAGTTTCCACCTCCCCGCAGTCTATGCACGCGGGAGAGAGGGCACCACGAAGTCGATGACGGCGTTCAGCTGCCCACCCCGCGCCGGTTCGAAGGGTGAAGAGAAGTGCACACTCTTGCCGAGTGAAACCGGTCGCGGGTAGTGGGCGTGGCGGGCAACCGTCGGCGATGCGCTAGTCAGGGTGGGATCGCCAGTTCCCTACGAAAATTGATGAGAGAAGAGTCGTACGAACTGGCACAATCGGTAAGCGGGATGTCGGCAGTGTGGGCGCGCTTAGCCAGTTCGTCCGCTGCCTCGTTTCCCGCGATGCCCACGTGTGCGGGTAGCCACTGCAGGACGACGTCGCATCCGCGCTCTAGTAAAGACAGCAGACTGTGGGCGACCCGTTGGGCGAGCGGCGGGCCGCGTTCCTCCCTCGCGAGCAGGCGCAAGGCCGGTTTAGAGTCGCAGAAAATCGCTGCACTCGTAACGGCCGGCAACTCAAGGAGGAGGTCAGCAGCCAGTTGTAGCCCGACCAGTTCCGCTGTCGTAGAAGAAGCGAAGTAGCTGAGTCAGCACTGCTTGTCCACGCCGATCTCGGGAGCCGTCCAGGCAGCAGCGGCGGAGCGGTCCTGTAGCACTGACCCGTCGGAGAAGGCATGGAGCCTGCCGCCGAAGTCATCTTGCATTCGCGCCGCCGCCTCCTGCGCGATGGCACCGTGAGGTGTGTGACGCTTCGTGCTCACCCCTGGGAGGTTCACACACACACACAAATGGACACTGCGGTGGGGTGACGGCCAATGCGCACAGGTAACGGGGTCATCGACCACAATGCTGTGGTACAACTCCACCATCCGCCCCACGCGCGAGTGCGGCACCCGCCGCAGTCTGTCGAGGAGGGGCCGGCACCAGGTGCCCTATCGAGCCTCTCGATATGGCACAGTGCGCGCATGTCAGCTGTGAGAGACGGGGGCCACGCACGAGCCTCCGTGAGGGTGTCCGCTTGTCACAAAATGCGCGCACTCCAGCTGACCGCGCCTCTGCGCCCGTTCACCGCCAGAAGCGATCCAGCGGGGAGGCCGCAGGGAGGCGAACGTCCATCTTTCCCTGTCGTTCCGGGACCGGTTCCTTTTGATTACCCATGTGGAGAGACGGGGAGAGAGAGGTGAAGACGAGCGAACGCGACGGCAGAGTAGAGTCGTTTGAGTAGCCAAGGCCGTCGGTCGGTACGTCGTGGGTTCGGCCAAGTGGGAGGCCGGCGGCAGGAAGACGTATCCGGGCCCGCGGTTGGAGTGAGTCTCCTGCTTGAGCGAGAACGACGCGTGGTTCTACCCTGCTCATCTGTGGCCGCGGCGTACGTCGATGACCCTGCAGCCCGGACCCACGGCCCGGACCACCCGACCAGCTACCACCACAGCTAAGCCTCCGCGCTCAGCGGCTCTCATTCTCCTCATTGGGACGTTCTAGAACAATCGCGTCCGATCTCCTGTGTTACAAGCCATCGCGTGTTTAGTATTGTATGAGTATGTCCGCGTAGTGTTCGTGTATGAATTGACGCGAGTATTTTGCATGCCCATTGTTTATTTTCTGTTATTTTTGTTATTAAGATTCCGCGGAGTGTTCCTTTGTTTGTCGCGTGGCATCTGCCGGATGGGGTATATCCCGCGCGTGGGTTGCCTTGTATATTGCCTTGTATAGTGCGATTTAGAGGTATTAAATGCAAGCAGTCCTCGTTAAAAGCACCGGTGTCTCCCGTCTCTAGCCCCTGGCTCACGTACGATCAGGCGTGGGCCCTATCGCTGGTCAGCCGCCCGAACCTAACAGAATTCACGTGGGGTGGGGTTGTTGTCGCCTCGCCCCCTCCTAAACGGAGAGTGCCACGAAATTCTTGACAACTGGCGTCCGCGACAGGACTGGCTGACCACGATCGTGCGTGACTACGGGACAGAGTCTGTGTAATAGATCCGGGCTGCGAAGAGGTAGAGGGCCGGAGATATGGCCGACGAGGCGGAGCGCTTGGTTGCTGTCGGGAAGCAGCTAGGATACGAGGGGACAGCACTTCAAGAATTTTTGCGCGAGGAACGCGCAGCGCACCGCGAGCGTCTCAGGGAGGAGAAAGAACGGAAGCGCGAGGAAGACGAACGAGAGAAGGCGCGGTCCGATCGGCGCCTTGTCGAAATGGAGAAGGAGCTGGAATTGCTCCGCGCGAGGAGTGATTGCGCTAGCAATAGTGGCGGCTCGGATGGCCTGCCAAATGCAGCCGCAGTGCCAGCTCACTTCGCCGGGGTTAGCGCACAAAGGTTACTTGCGCCGTTTAATGAAAAAAGCGATGACCTTGACGCGTACTTGACACGCTTCGAACGTGTGGCCGAAGCACACGGGTGGCTGCCGGAACAATGGGCAACTGCCCTCAGTACATGCCTGACGGGTGAAGCACTTAGCGTATTCGGCCGCATGCCAGCATCGGAAGCGCTGGTATACGATAAGGTCAAACGGGCCCTCCTACTCCGCTTTCGCCTGACGGAAGAAGGCTTTCGGAAGAAATTCCGAACGGAGGCACCCCAAGACGACGAGGCGCCCGCCCAGTTTTTTGCGCGGCTAGAAAACTACTGGGAGAGGTGGGTCCAGCTTTCAGAGGCAAGCCGATCATATGAGGGAATTAAAAACCTCATAGTGGTGGAACAATTTTTAGAAAATTGCAAGCCGGGGCTGGCAATGTTCCTGAGAGAAAAAAAGAGCCGAGACGTCGGGGATCTGCTCCAGAGGGCCGAAGAGTATGTGAGCGCCCGAGAAATGGTCAATTTTGGCAAGCGGGAAACAAAGCAAGGCTCGGCAGGGGACAATCCCGATGGAGTTCGAGGCGGGAGACAGCCAAGCAGCGGGACGGCACTCCGGTGTTACCTGTGTTCGCGATCCGGACACGTGGCATCACAATGCACGAAGGCAAGCAGGAAGACAGGCGGCGAACGGCCCACTACGGGGAACGTCTCGACCTGCGTCGAAGATGGGTACATAGAGTTGAAGGACGGCCACCGCTTGCCCGTCGTGAACATGGTCATGGCGCGCGTCCCAGGAGACCTCCCGGTCGTCAAAGGCCGCGTTGCTGGGAAGACCGTTAAAGTCTTGAGGGACAGTGGCTGCAACATTGTAATTGTGAACCGAGACCTCGTCCCATCATCGGATTTGACGGGCCGGTGCAGGGCGGTCTACCTCGTAGACCGTTCAGTCAGGACGCTACCGGAGGCCCGTATTGACATAGATACGCCCTACTATCGAGGGGAGGTCTTGGCCGCATGCATGGAAGACCCGCTGTTTGATCTCATCCTGGGCAATATCGAGGGCGCCCGAGCCCCGGCTGATCCGGATGGTGCATGGAGTGCCTGTACGCGAGACGAGCACACCGAGGCATCACGGAAAGCCCCTGACCAGGTGGAGTCACTGGAGATAGACCCCCAGCCTCAGATGATATCCGCCGTGACAACACGCCGTCAGGCCCAACAGCAGGCCGTACCGACAGTCAGGATCTTGCGTGTGCCCCACACCCTGTCCGAGGTCACTCCCGATCAGGTGAAGGAAGACCAGGCGCGAGACGACACCCTGCGACAACTGTTCCAGATACAAAGAGAGGCCCGCAGCGTGAAGTGCAGGGGCGGCGGATCGTTCACCATCCATCTGAAAGATGGCCTCCTGTACAGGGAGTACGTCCCGGATTCGGGTCCAAGCACGGTACAGCTGGTGGTGCCGAGGCAACATCGCGACCAGGTCCTTCACCTTGCGCACTGCGGGCTAATGGCGGGCCACCTAGGGAGGAGAAAAACCGTGGACCGCATACTGGCCGACTTCTTCTGGCCAGGAATGCATAAAGACGTGGAAAAGTTTGTGGCTTCCTGTGACATTTGTCAGAAGACCACCAACCGCGGAACAGTACGGAAAGTACCCCTCGAAAGGATGCCGCTTGTCGACACGCCGTTTCGCAAGGTCGCCATCGATATCCTGGGTCCCTTGAAACCAACAACCCGAAAGGGCAACAAGTACATATTGACACTGGTCGACTACGCAACTCGCTTCCCGGAGGCGATCGCCCTACCCAGCATAGAGACGGAGCGAGTAGCCGAAGCCCTGTTGCACATCTTCTCCCGAGTAGGCGTACCAGAAGAGATGCTGAGTGATAGGGGATCCAACTTCACCTCCGAACTGATGTCGGAAGTGGGGCGCCTACTATCGTTGCGCCTGCAGACGACAACTCCGTACCACCCTATGGCCAATGGCCTGGTGGAGAAGTTTAACGGAACGTTGAAGAAGATGCTGCGGCGCATGTGTGCTGAACAGCCTAAGGACTGGGACCGCTTCATCGAACCTCTGCTATTTGCCTACAGAGAGGTCCCACAGGCAAGCACCGGGTTCTCCCCGTTCGAGTTGTTGTATGGGCGGAATGTGCGGGGCCCCTTGTCTATTCTCAAAGAGCTCTGGACGGGATCGCGACTCGAGGAGGAAGTCAAGACTGCCTACCAGTACGTCGTCGACCTGAGAGAAAGGCTCGAGACGACATGCCAGATGGCTCACGAGACCCTTGACCAGGCAGGAGAGCGATATAAGCGTTACTACGATCACGGAGCGAGGACAAAGGTTTTGCGCCCGGGGGACCGGGTGCTCCTACTGCTGCCTACCGAGCATAACAAGCTCACGATGAAATGGAAGGGTCCATTCGTTGTACGAGAAAGGAAAGGGGAGGTCGACTACGTGGTGGAGATCAACGGCAGTACGAAGACATTTCATGCCAATATGTTAAAGAAATACAACACAAGGGATCCCGAGCCCGAGACACCGGTCCTGGCAGTGGTGGCGACGGCTGGGGAGCGAGGAATGCCAATGTGGCCTTGGGAGGAGCGGGGTGACTACCGTAACATCTCCACCTCCGAAAAACTCGATCCACAGCAGGCAAAAGGGTTGGAAGAACTAATCTCCCGACACCGAGACGTGTTTTCCGAGCGGCCAGGCGTCACCAACTGGGCGGTTTGCAAGTTGGTGACCACAACAGAAGAACCAGTGCACGTCAAGCAGTACCCACTTTCCTTCGCGGAAAGGCAAGAAGTGGAAGCCGAAGTCACCACGATGCTGCAGATGGGAGTAATCGAGAGATCGCACTCCCCGTACAACGCCCCGACCGTGCTTATCAAAAAGCCCGACGGCACGAATCGGTTTTGTGTGGACTTCCGGCGGCTCAATGAGGTGTTGATCGCTGACTCTGAACCGATCCCTCGAGCGGACTGCCTGATCGCTGAAGTGGGAGGCCGGAAGATATTCTCGAAGATGGACCTCTCAAAGGGTTACTGGCAAGTACCCCTGGACGAACAGTCCAAGGAAAAGACTGCGTTCTCGACTTCTAGCGGACTGTACCAATTCAGGAACATGCCGTTTGGCATAAAGACGGCTCCGGCTGTCTTCGCTAAACTTATGCGGAAACTCCTCAGCGGCATCGCTAACGTCTACCATTATTACGACGACTTACTGATCGCGACTAATAATTGGGAGGACCACCTGACGGCCTTGGGACAGGTACTGACAAGGCTACGAGAAGCGGGAATGACTGTCCACCCAAAGAAATGCGAACTGGGGTTTGATCAGCTGTCCTTTCTCGGCCACAAAATCGGAGGAGGAAAGCTGGGCCCCATGGAATCCACCCTGAACAGGATACGCGAGGCTTCACCACCAAGAACCAAGCGTCAGGTTCGAGCTTTCTTGGGGCTGGCCGGATACTACCGCGAATTTATCCCGAATTATGCCACGATCGCCGCGCCCCTGACGGACTTGACAAAGAAACGAGCACCAAACCATGTCGAGTGGGGAGATCTCGAGCAGCAAGCCTTCGAGAGACTACGAAGACTTCTCTCCGAGGCACCTATTCTACAGATCCCCGACTTTGCTCTGCCGTTCGTGCTACGCACAGACGCCTCCGATCAGGGACTCGGCGCCGTCCTCTTACAGGATAGGGGGGGAGTGCTTCACCCTGTTGCATACGTGAGCAGAAAGCTCCTACCAAGAGAACAGGCCTACGCGGCCATCGAGAAGGAATGTCTGGCCATTGTATGGGCGGTTAAGCGCTTGAACTTTTACCTTTACGGAAAGAGATTCACGGTTCAAACAGATCATCAGCCCCTCCGATACCTCAAGGAGGCCCAGTTCACGAACTCTCGTGTTCTCCGGTGGGCACTGGTACTACAGGAGTACGATTTTAACGTACAGAGTATCAAGGGCTCGGAGAACGTAGGTGCGGACTACCTCAGCCGTGCTTGAGTGAGCACGGAGGGGGGGAAAGGGATTTAGTGTATTCCATGTGTTTTTTTTTCTGTAACCAATTTTACTTGTCTGTATGTAATTGTCATTCTTATTGTTCCTGTTTATTTTACGGTGTCTCGCGAACTCAGTGTGTGGCGCGAACTGGGTGTGTCGTGAAAGCGGTGTGTGCGCGAGTGCTCGCTACCCAAGAACACGTTGAATCCCTCGATGTGATGGTGTGCGTGATCGTCTGGTGTGCGGAGAGCGCAGACGGCTCCCAGTGCGCGGCTATGACATTGTGTTAGATTTGTGAATGTTAACGGGTAACATTCTTGTCGCCGGGGTGGTGTCACAAAATGCGCGCACTCCAGCTGACCGCGCCTCTGCGCCCGTTCACCGCCAGAAGCGATCCAGCGGGGAGGCCGCAGGGAGGCGAACGTCCATCTTTCCCTGTCGTTCCGGGACCGGTTCCTTTTGATTACCCATGTGGAGAGACGGGGAGAGAGAGGTGAAGACGAGCGAACGCGACGGCAGAGTAGAGTCGTTTGAGTAGCCAAGGCCGTCGGTCGGTACGTCGTGGGTTCGGCCAAGTGGGAGGCCGGCGGCAGGAAGACGTATCCGGGCCCGCGGTTGGAGTGAGTCTCCTGCTCGAGCGAGAACGACGCGTGGTTCTACCCTGCTCATCTGTGGCCGCGGCGTACGTCGATGACCCTGCAGCCCGGACCCACGGCCCGGACCACCCGACCAGCTACCACCACAGCTAAGCCTCCGCGCTCAGCGGCTCTCATTCTCCTCATTGGGACGTTCTAGAACAATCGCGTCCGATCTCCTGTGTTACAAGCCATCGCGTGTTTAGTATTGTATGAGTATGTCCGCGTAGTGTTCGTGTATGAATTGACGCGAGTATTTTGCATGCCCATTGTTTATTTTCTGTTATTTTTGTTATTAAGATTCCGCGGAGTGTTCCTTTGTTTGTCGCGTGGCATCTGCCGGATGGGGTATATCCCGCGCGTGGGTTGCCTTGTATATTGCCTTGTATAGTGCGATTTAGAGGTATTAAATGCAAGCAGTCCTCGTTAAAAGCACCGGTGTCTCCCGTCTCTAGCCCCTGGCTCACGTACGATCAGGCGTGGGCCCTATCGCTGGTCAGCCGCCCGAACCTAACAGAATTCACGTGGGGTGGGGTTGTTGTCGCCTCGCCCCCTCCTAAACGGAGAGTGCCACGAAATTCTTGACACCGCTACACGGGAGCTGCGGGGCATCCTGTGGCCGATGGTCCCGGTCAATCAGGCGCCACTGAAGCACAGGCATACTGCAGAGAGGGAGGGCGTACAACACCAGGGACAGCGCCATTGCCTCGTACATGCTACACGCAAACGAGGGAGGGCAGCCGTTCCCGCGAGCCAGCAGCGCTAGCACAACGCCCTCGACGCGACGAGAGTCCTGCCGAATGCGCCGCACCGCGGGGTACACCGTAGGCGATTGTCAATCGTCAGCCCGAGGTAGCGGACGCACTTTCGCCAGGAGATTGGCGCGCCATGGAGCTGGAGGCACGGCAAGGAACGACGCGGAGCTGCACGAGGGTGCACAACGAGGGCCTCAGTCTTCGAGGGCGACAACGTGAGGCCAATGCCGTCGATGAATCCTGCGGCACGCTGGAGAGCGTCCTGCATGCACGCACGCACCCTGCTGCACTGCCGCGTGAGACCCCGCACGTACAAGGCGACGTCGTCGGCGTAGATCACCGCTCGCACAGGGAAGCCGCCCGTGCTCGGGCGGCTTCCCCTGATTCACAGCCTCCCGTGATTCACAGCTTCCCGTGATTCACAGATTTACAACTCAAGTAAAGATTTTTTTTGCTGTTGTAAGTGACGTGCTGACATTTTCAAGTATGTAAAAGGTAGATGTGTCTCTTAAATATAATAAACGGGCTTTCGCTCGCTTATTTGAGTGCAAGGCAAGTGCTCCACTGTATTTTTACAAACTATATGCATGCGTCAAGCCGCTGCACGACGCCGTAGAAGGAGCGCAGTATCGCCCATCGCTTGGTGGTTCGTTTTGTGAAAAAAAAACGTGACGTTAAAAATAAACAACCGTGCCGTTAAACTCCATCGGAGACTGCGCCTGAGCTTTCATCTGAGATGACTTTTTGAGCGTCGTCCGCAGGCACATCTACCTATCGTCCACTGGGTGTACACTACGCGCGATAATTGTGCGCCTGCTTGGCGCGTTCGGTCGGCGATGAATTAATCAGACAGCGGAGTTGGAATGCCGTAGTACAAGATATACGAACAGTCTTCTGACAAGGGATGTATGTCAGCCGTGAACGCGAGCCTACGTTTACAGATTCTATCGCATCTGATACAAAAGAAAAGAAAAAAAAATAACAGCAAAACAGCATCGATAAGGTTCGCGAGACACAGCGCTTAGATTTCTAAAGTTGGGTAAAATACCTCTGAAACTAATATGTGTAGCGATCCATCAACAAACACAACAACGAAACGCTGCATGGCACCTCATCATTGCAAACGACTTTGGTACATGCGACAGTCTGATGATCTCCAGCAGTAAAGCCAGTAAAGCGTACACTACAGTCGCTGCCTTCGTCGCGTAATGAAAAAGTGTAGTAACGTCACTCGAGTCACTGAAGTTAAAAACCAGGGATAAACAAATCCACCAAAACGTTTGAAGCCGCAGGCACAAAGACTAGACAAATCCATGTCATACCCATCATTCCCATGGCAGCTTCACGATCGCAGCGCCAGTTTTCGCTCTAGTATTTTAGTAGGAAACTATGGTGCACACAGCAGGGAAATAGTGGGTGCAGTTGCTCTCTTATATGGATCCGATCGCTGTGACGACAGCAGGCCAACACAGATACGCCGCACACTGTTGGGTGGCTACTCGCCCGAAACAATCGTCACGTGGTGGCCATCGGCATCGTCCTAAAGTACCGCTTTTTGGGCTAGTTGGTTCGATGCACTTGAAGGAAACATAGGGCTACAACACACGGACACAGCGCTCGTGTCGTTGCCATCCTTGTACGTGTGTTAAATCACTATGTTTCCTTCAAAGGCATCATCTTCGATGCCGTCAAGCAGGCGCCTTCCTCGTGCGTCCTCCTCCACGCTTCGCATTCTGTATCCGTCCTCTCTCAAGCACCGCCAGTCTTCTCCTCTCTAAATTCCACGTACAGTGCTTCCTCACCATGATCGTCCTCCATCTTGCGGACACCACTCAACACCTCCACAAAACCGGAGGAACGGTGAATAGTGCGTAGTCTTCGCCAGTCCTCGATCTCTGTATCGTTGACTACCTCCTAGTCATAACTTTCTCCACAGGCACGGCATCCTTGTTTTCATCATCACTGCTGATGTCATCACCAGCGCCCTCGTCATAGTTTGCACCTCATTCTTACATGTAATTCAATTATCTTCTATGGACACGACGGCCAAAGATCGATTCTGAGGAGACTGCGTTCTTGGTACTGCCTGCGCCTTTCTACTCCGCCAAGGTGGGTCTGTTGGGTTTATGAGTTGCAAGGTCTCTTTGCTTGTTAATGTACGTCTGATGGCTTCTGCTTCGCGAACTGCGGGAGAACCGATGACTACACTAGCCTTCGCCCGCCGTCTGCTTATGATGACTCATTAGGTAGCACTCGCATGCTTGAGGATCACGCAGCTTGAGCCGCAGTCAAGTAGACGGAAGACGCGGATTCTCCCAAAATCACGGTCCTACCCGGAACGCAGCCGGGGTCCCACATGTGGTACCTTTGTGGGAGAGTAGACCGCGTCTCGACCCGCAGTCGTCAGCCCATGCCAGCGGACCAGCCGCGCCCAGCAGCGTCCGCCAGAATCCAGCCTAGCTCTAACTCTAGGACTGCCACAAGCCCAGCCCGCGCCACGCAGGTCACATCAAACGCGCGCAATTCATCTGATCTGATTTCTAAGCGGCGTCTAGGCAATTCACCCCTATATATATATATATATATATATATATATATATATATATATATATATATATATATATATATATATATATATATATATATATTGTGAGGATGCGTTTGTCATGGTGTATTTATTAAGCCTCGATGTCGCAGCGAACCGGCCTCGCCCAAAGCACCGAACAGACTACCGATGAAGAACCGAATAGACTACCGATGAGACTACCCACACCCGATGAAGAAGAAGCCTTCGTGATGATGATTATGTACAGATGACGCAGAGGAGCCTTTTAGGTGCCCACGCTAATTTTACCTGCGCGAGAGCGGCCATCCTGGCCGCAGCTTAAAGAGATATAGCGTGCCTTGTGAAAAGCTTCATACGCGAAACGAGGACCACTTTAGTAGCGCGGCACCCACAGTCAGTTGGAAGAACAACAGGTGCTACGCGATAGTTCACGGGAGATATCTGTGCTAAGACGGTGTAGGGACCGATTAAACGAACCTGAAATTTGTCACACAAGCCAGGAGTGCAAATTGGTGTCCACAAAAGCACTTCACCGCCAGGCCGGAAGCACATGACGCGACGACAGGCGTCCTACTTAGTTTTGCGATAGTGTTGGCTTGCTTCGGTATTTGTGCGCGCGAACTGGCGAGGGCGCAGGAGGCGGGACAGGTATTCTTCAGACGACGACGAACAGACCTTGATGGGCGCAGTGAAGAAAGAGGCGTCTAGTAAGGAAGAAGGCGAACGGCCATAAACAAGGTAGAAGGGCGAGTATCCGGTTGTATGTAGAGCGGTGTTGTATGCGAACGTCACGAAAGGCACAATTGTGTCCCACTTTTTGTGGTCTGGTAGTACATACATGGCTATCATTTCGGAAAGCGTCCTATGGAATCGCTCAGTCAAGCCGTTCGTTTGCGGATGGTAACTCGACATAGTCTTGTCAGTGGGGCCAGATACTCTGAGTACTTCGTCTACCAGTTGCGACAGGAACGCTTTTCTGCGGTCGCTCAGGAGAACGCGAGGAGGACCGTGACGCAGTACTAGGGCTTGAAGTATAAAGTCAGCGACGTCAGAAGCTGAGGCAGAACTCACGCAAGCTGTTTCCGCGCACCGTGTCAAATGGTCAACAACTGTTACGATCCACCTCTTACCGGTGAGCATCACCAGAAGGGGAGCATACAGGTTAATTCCGACGACTTCGAATGGTGGTGAGGGACACGGGACCGGCAAAAGCTGTTCGCTTGGAGCAGATGTACGAAGCTTTCGACGTTGACAAAGTGGGCAGGACGCGACATATTGCGCCACACTAGCAGATAAGCCGGGCCAGTAGAAATGACCTTTTATTCGGTCGCAGGTTTTCGTCAAGCTTTTCCTTGCTCTTACGAATAGACGACATGTATGTAGATGCGTTTTGTGTAGACTGTAATGCCGCTAGATGATTGAACGTGTACTTCAAGGGGCACTTAGCAGTTTACTCGCTGAAGTGGTGATATTTTAAGATAGCGGCAGTACCAGTGTCTGACATATATACACAGGTTCATGCAAGCTCACGACTGTTAACCGCTGCGCAAAAAGGAAGCGCAGTGCAGTGGGAAACCTCACGTCATCTTTGTTCATTAAGCCGTACGGATCCACAAATATGTGTGATTGCATTTGAGTCACAGAAGAGTGCGGCAGCAACTTTCCGTGACATATAGGTGCTTGCTTAAAGCGCGTTGCTCCAGTGCTCACCGCTTCATCTTCAAGCACCACGAAGAAATAAAACTCATCTGTTCAGGTTAACCGATGCAAAGGCTGTACTGAGCAGTAATTTCGATTCGTCGTAGTAGCGTATTCTTAAGGCTTGGAGTGCCTTTCGCGTGTAGACGGACTCGGTCGGCACGCCATGCCCAAGCTTCACTGGGAGCATACCGGGACTGACCGATCGGGGGTCGTCGGCTTGAGAAAGCTAAAATTATTGAATATTAGCTCAGGAATCTTTCTCATATGATTACTTTGCGGCACATCTAAAGTAACTGAAGCTGCAGCTATTGCCAGAGGTGCATTTGCAGCGTGGTGATACCGATCGTTTTTTTTTGTTCTTTATTCTGCGTGAGTTGGGATCCACGCTTTGAGAGCGTCAATAAAGTGCACGACGATGTAAAATTTTACTGTTATTTGCACCGACCCCTCCTTAGAAGTGAACGCTACAGCAGAACTATTACCAGAATAGTTCATAGACGTCGCATTGCGTGTCTGTGTGCGGGGAAAATGCACAAATGTAAACATTCACAGCTGCTAGCACTTAGCACGCGCGGACGCCGTACGCTGCGAATTCCTGCACATAGCTCGCAGCGATGATGTACGGCCAAGCCGTAAATGTTGCCAGAGTCCTCACACCTAGTGAAATCAACTAATACTGCCCCAGTTCAGAGCGTGCGCCTGTGAAACCAGCGCCAGCATCTCTTGGGCTGCTTCCAGTGTGTTCCGCTCTGGTGCCAGCGCGCAGCCTCCCAGTGTACAGAGCTTTCCAGCGAGCCTCACACTGGTACCAGTGACATTCCAGCTATGCCAGCTTGTCCCATTACAACGGCAGCGCACACCAGTGTAAGCCAGCACTGCGAGCATACCAGTGTGTACCGCCCAGTGAAACATAATCGTTCCCAGCGCGTTTCGAGTTCTCCCAGTACGGAAAATGTACTAGAAATCCACTGGGGGCTCTGCATTTTGCAGTAGGGTTAAGTACGGAATAAACCATTTTGATCAGCCCTGCTTAGCTTTTTAATAGAATTGAAGAACATTGCCGATAAGACTGTGGCTTGGCGAGTGACAAACGCATTACAGCAGCCCGACTCCCGGATGATATCGAGGGGGCCTGGCAAGGCAGACGCGGTAGCACTCGTTGTTCGCTATCAACCGCCAGCCCGTCACAAAGCTCTCATTTTTGCCGACACGATTTAAATTTGTACTCATATGTAGCGCGCTAGTGCATGCGATTATTTTTCTCGTAACTCTAATGTGAATGGAGCGCTTTGGCAGAAACGAAACCAGCCGCTTCGTTGGAACGGCCTTTGGCGTTGTTTATTTACTTTTGCACAGCAGCTGCTTCCGACCCCCCGATTGCTTGCAAAATTGGCGCTGCTTTGAATATGGGCTCTCTTCAGTCATTATACTACTCAATAAGGATTTATTTCGAGCCAGAAACAAGCCACAAGCCATAATTTCTACGAGATTTCCGAGATACCGGCAAGCTGCTGTCCGCAAGCCACATTTTCTGGGATTCACACGTCGGGGATGACGTATGGCGGCAATCAAGCATGAATTATCTTTTTAAGAACATTTGGTGTCCCCCCAAGTGTTTAACTGTACTACGGTCGGTCTCACACGGGTTGACACGGAACGGGTGAACAAAGGGATGAGTTCCGAAGCTCATCAATTAAGTGGGCTCAATACCGCAGAAAAAGACACGAAGGAAACATCCGAGGAACATACCCTCCTAGCCTCTGTAGACACACCAAAAACAGATTAAGTGCGTATATTCTGCTAGTGCATTTTGAACTATTGCAGCTAGTGTATATATTCAAGCATCAAACTGCGTTTTTTTAAAGGAATTGTACCGATAAACTAAAGAGAACAGCTAGAATGCCGGCAGAATTGAAAATTATTCTGCAGTGTGTGTAAATTGAGGGCATTTTTTTCTTCTTTTGGTCCTTTGAGGTGTATGTAGCGGCATATTATTATTTATTTTTTTAAAGTTAAGATTAATAGCACAATGATAATGGATTTCCGTGTGCTGGATTTCGTGGCAGTGCTCCCGTTCGTTTCTCACAAATGACACCACTGGGGGCACCTTTAGTAGATTGACAACGTGCTGCCAACACTAACTATAGCACTCTCATAGTATACCAATGTAGGTTCGACTTACACAGCCATTAATCAGTATGGGCGGAGCCATTTCCAAAGATATGAGAAGACATGAGAAAGGCAAGACATGACACCACTCGGGGCACCTTGTAAGTAGCTCGAGGTAGAAGTAGCGTTGGCTTACTCTGTGATCGCACAGAAAATAATCTGGATTAGTCTACTCTGTAATGGATTAGTCTACTCTGTAAACCTGCACCCAGCAAGCTTTAGTGGCTCCGTAGCTTCCATGCTAAACAGATTCAGGAGTGGCTGTACCACAAAACATGCCCTTGAATTTCTTTGCAGGATCCTTTGACAAGTGGCAGTGTTCACTTATATTCTTCACATGGTTTACTTTAGTGGATCAGTTACAGGACGCTTGAATATTGCTTTTTGTTGTCCATCTAGGCACCAGTGCGAATTAATTAAGCCATGAACCTTAGCACAAGGCTACATAAGCGAGGAGCACTACGCATTCGTGGAATTTGGAGCCGGCACGCTTGCGGACATGCAGCTGAGATCGCTCTTGTTTGTGCAGATTTTTGCTGCCCTTTGTTCAACGATCCTGAATGGTGCTGTAGGCGAAGAGACGTCGTTTCTGCGCATGCCTGTGTCGTCGCCCACATCGTCGGTCGCATGGGCCACATCAGCACGCGGTGGTGCATTCGCACTGCCGGTGATCGCACACGGCGGATTTTCCGAGGACGGCGGCGCTAACAGCGACGGGCGAGCGATCAACTACGAGCGGAATGAACCACGTGACAAAGGACAAGGCTACATAAGCGAGCAGAACTACGCATTCGTGGGGTTTGGAGCCGGCACGCTTGCCGACATGCAGCTGATATCGCTCTTGTTTGTGCAGGTTAGTCTCTACTGTTCCATTCACAGTCGAACAAATATTATTGTATTGCCGGCTCCTCCCACGATGGCGTTTGCTGCCCCCGTGAACGATAAACATGTCCGGGCGAAGGTGTCCAAAAGGCGCTTTCGCCTTTCCTCTAATAGTGTGCTGTATTTGCTCTTGCTGTTGCTCCTTGATGGAGACGTGGGACTAAACCCCGGTCCTGATGGTATTGTCCAAGTAAACATGTCGAGTCATGATGATGCTACTCAAATAGATTGCCTGAGAAGTCTGCAAAACGGTCAGGTGGCGATAATGAATAAGTGAGACGCAATTGAAACTGGATTCGCAAAGCATGAAACTATGATAACAGAAATGAGTAAAAACCTGGCTATCACGCAGGAACATATAGAGGACGTCAGTGAATTGGTATCGAGGCAGGTAGATATAATCAAGGGGCTTCTGAAACAAGTTAATGAGTTACAGGGGAAGTCGGTCGAAATAGAGGACAGTAGCCGGAGACAAAATTTAGTGTACTATGGGGTGGACGACACTGACTGGTTTGAAAATTCGGACCAGTCAGAAAAATTAATCCAGAGGATTTGTGAAGATAACTTGGGAATACAGTTGAAGTCAGTTAAAAGAGCGCACCGGATTGGTCGTTTCACTGGAGAGGCTAAGAGACCAATTATTGTAAATTTCTCCTATTAGAAAGAAAAACAAGACATTCTAATAAATGCCAAAAGATTTAAAGGGACCAATTTCAGCGTTGCATGCTCAGGGTTACTCGCCTGAGACACGTAGAATGCGCTAGTGCCTGTGGGAATATGCGAAAGCTAAAAAGGAAGATCATCATCATCATCATCATCATCATCATCAGCCTGTTTAGGTCCACTGCAGGACGAAGGCCTCTCCCAACGATTTCCAATCCACCCTATCCTGAGCGAGTTGGTTCCACTTTATGCCTGCAAACTTTTTAATTTCATCGCTCCATCTAATCTTTTGCCTGCCTCTGTTACGTTTTCCCTCTCTTGGTATCCATTCCGTTGCTCTTTACAAATACAAATAACAAAGTGAAGTTAAGTCAGGATAAGCTTATTATAAACGGCAGGGTTTTTAGGTGCGACAAAGAAAAGGACGAAGTTGTTCCTGTTACAAAACCTTGACGTGGTGCCCAAATTAAGGTACGCCCTCATATCGACCTGGTTGCTCTAGTTGTGAATTGCTGTAGCGTGAGTAACAAAGCGGATCAACTTGCGGCCTTAATAGAGTCTGTCAAGGCGGATATAGTATTTGGCACGGAATCTTGGCTAAATCCTTCCATCAGCGACAGTGCAGTTTTTCCAGAGAACTTTATTGTCTATCGAAAAGATAGGCTGAGCTGTGGTGGCGGCGTTTTTTTTTTTTTTTTTTTGCTTGTTCGGTCTGATTTACGCGCATCTACCCTTGATATCAGCCATGATGCGGTGGAAGCAGTCTGGTGTAAAGTGCATTTATCTGATTATTTTTCACTTATAGCCACTACATGCTTTCGGTGAAGTTATGTCTGAGGTTTCAGGTCAAGTTATGTTGTTAGGTGGCGACTTTAATTTACCAGACCTTCACTGGAGCGACAATACCTGTGTATTGCAAACATGTAGTCAAGTTAACTCGAATATGAAGAGCATTATTGATACCCACGGTCTGCTACAATATGTAGCCGAGCCAACCCGTGAAAATAGTACCTTAGACTTGCTGTTTTGCAACTCACCAAACCTAATAGACTCAACAACTGTTATTCCGGGCTTAACTGACCACCACGCTATAGTCGCATCTATAAAAACGAAAATTCATCGCGTGAAGCACAGCGGGAATAGATGAGTATTCTTCTCTGACCTAGGCGATTATTCTAGCATAAATGAAAATCTGTGTAGTTATCTACCGGTGTTCGAATGCCTGGCGGATAAGGATGTGCATGAATTGTGGCGTCTGTTCAAAAATAAGCTACTTGAACTCGTTGAGGCACACGTGCCAAGCGCAGGTTCCTCCAAAATGAAAAAAAAAACGAAGAAAGCCGTGGATGATGTCACGTCTGTTGCGGCTAATCAATATGAGAAAGCAGTTATTCGCTAACTTCAAACGAACTAAACGGACTAGCCGCTATCAAAAGTTATTTCAGATTACGCAAATATATAAAAAAGTAAAAAAATATGCCAGAGGCGTCTATTTTAAAAAATTGAACGACAGGCTGAGAGCGAATCCTAAGCATCTCTGGCAATATATCTAGAGTTGCGGTTCTGACAGTGTCGGTAGAAATGAAATTGTTTATAATAACGAAGCTATCACAGATGATGGAGAGAAGGCGAATTGTTTGAACAACTATTTTAAATCTATGTTTTTGCCAATAGAGGACGTTGCCTATTCGTCCGACGCCAGTAGCATATCTCCAATGAACCCAATTGAGTTCAGCGTAAGTGGCATTGAAAAGCTATTAAAGCGAACAGATAAAACGAAAGCAACTGGCCCAGATGCGATTTCTCCGCGTATTCTGAGACGATGCACCGAACCGATCTCTATTTACTTGCACTTAATTTATAAACAATCCTTGAAATTTGGCCTCCTACCTGTTGATGGAAAACTGCCCATGTTCCAATCCACAAGGGGGGATCGAAAAAGGATGCTGGGAATTGCAGACCAATCTCTCTAAGATCGATAGTGTGCAGGGTAATGGAACACATTCTCTACTCTGGAATAATGAAACACCTCACTGAAAACAATATATTAACTAATGTTAAACATGGGTTCCGAAAGGGGTTGTGCACCGCACAACTGGTTGAATTTTATCATGATCTGGTATCCACCATTGATTTAGGGGCGCAAACTGACTGCATCTTCTTAGATTTCCGCAAGGTATTCGACACGGTAACACATTCACTCCTTTGCAACAAACTTAAATTACTAAATATAGATTCTGTTGTCCTATATTGGATTGAAACTTATTTGTGCCAGCGCCGGCAATACATCATCTTAAAGGGCAAAAGCTCTGATTACGTTGATGTGACATTGGGAGTTCCACAGGGTTCAGTTTTGGGGCCACTTTTATTTTTAGTTTACATAAATGATATTTCAGCAGGTATTTCATCACATATTAGATTGTTTGCAGACGATTGTGTTGTGTATAGACAAGTAAAGAGTGACGGAGACCTTACCTAACTGCAAGCTGATTTGGAACGTGTTCAAGATTGGTGCTCTACGTGGAAGATGAACCTAAATAATAAAAAGTGTGTCCATGTCTATTTTACAAGGAAGCGGAAACCAATGAAAACAGAGTATACGTTAAACAATGAACGTCTAAAAAGAGCAGATAGTTATAAATACCTAGGGGTAGTCTTGTCATCCGACTGCTCATGGAATGCGCATGTAGGTGATGTGGTTTGTAAAGCTGCAAAGGCGCTAAACTTTATCCAACGTAATTTAAAAATTTCGGAACTGAACTTAAAAAAGACAGCCTATTTAACATGTGTACGACCTGTACTGGATTATGCTTGTGCCGTGTGGGATCCTTGGCAACCTACATTGATTGATGAAATTGAAAAAATTCAAAACCGGGCGGCCAGGTTCGTCTTGGGACGGTACAAGCGAGGGAGAGCTGCACTCAGATGCAAAATGAACTTGGGTGGGAACTACTTTCCTAGCGTCGGCAAAAGCTGCGACTGAAGTTCTTTTTTCAAATATATAATGATAAAACAGGAATTAATAAAGAAAACTACCTTAAGGAACCTCATTATTGTTCATCTATAACTGACCATGTTTTTAAAGAGAATTACGCACCAGGACGAACCTATTCGCCAATTCATTTTTTGTTATAACTGTTAAAGAGTGGAATGGATTGTCTGCCATGCAAGTGTGCTGTAAGAATGAAAAATTGTTTATGTCGTTTCTGTAAACCCCCTGCTGTAACGCCTTTGGGCAATGCGGGGTATCATCATCATCACATCATCATGAGCCTGTTTAGGTCCACTGCAGGACGAAGGCCTCTCCCAACGATTTCCAATCCACCCTATCCTGAGCGAGTTGGTTCCACTTTATGCCTGCAAACTTTTTAATTTCATCGCTCCATCTAACCTTTTGCCTGCCTCTGTTACGTTTTCCCTCTCTTGGTATCCATTCCGTTGCTCTTACTGTCCATCTGTTATCTTTCCTCCTCATGACATGCCCTGCCCAGATCCACTTCTTTCTTTTAATTGATATAATAATATCGGCTACTCCTGTCTGTTCTCTTATCCATTCCGCTCGTTTTTTATCTCTTAGCGTTACCCCCAACATTTTTCTTTCCATTGCACGTTGCGCGCTCCTTAGTTTCATCTCTAGTCTTTTCGTTATCCTCCACGTTTCTGCACCGTACGTTAGTACTGGGAGAATGCAGTGATTGAATACTTTTCGCTTTAGTGAGAGCGGTAAGTTTCCAGTAATGATTTTGTAATTCCTTCCGAATGCGCTCCAGCCCATCCTTATTCTACGGAGAATTTCTTTTTCACGGTTAGGAGTTCCTGTTATTAACTGTCCCAGGTATACGTATTCGTTTACACCTTGTAAGGGTTCATTGTCGATTTTAAATTCCTGTTCCTTAGCTAGGCTATTGAGCATAGCTAATAAAGAATAAAGAAGAACAACCATTCTTTGCCTTCATCTGCACTGCTGGAGGGATGTCACAGAGAGGAAAAAGGAAAGTGGCTCTATTTGCATAGAGATTCCCAACTACCAGTTTCATTCCTACATTCTTAGCAATGCCGACATCATACAAATTATAAAATCCCAAAGGACGCAAAACAGACGTCAATAAGATGCAATGATGACAACCAGACTTGCCACCTTTGCATGTAATGTGCGTTTCACTACATCAACCTCGCACTGCCATTTTCCTTTCAAGTCACCACTTTTATTCATCTACATCACAACCTCCATAACTAACCAGCGGAATGCTAAGCCTCACTGCTGCTACGAGTGTTTTTTTAGTATTCAAGATTTTCCTCGGATTTGGCCTGTCAATATCATTCCGTGTCACCGCGGCTCGTGACGATCTCGGAAAATGGGTGAAGCAAAGGGCATCGCAAGCTATAATAGCACTTCGACTACATGGAAACGCAATATCCACGGCTGGGATCAGACCAACGCCTTTGGGTCAGCTTCAGAGCGCCGTAGTTCTGAGCAAGACCTACTGGTTCTGAGACTGTACCCTTGACTGTACCACCAGAGAACACGAAGATACTAGGGTGTGAGTGGTGGTGGTGCTTATCGCGCCTGCACTCATCTGCACATTTACAGAATCGTTGCAGAACCATGGCCGCCTCTACCATGTTATTGTAAGGTGTACAATATATGTCAGGGCGGAGGATGCGTTATTGTGCTATTAAACGGGTAGCCAAACGTTTTCAGAGAGATATTGTACTAAGTGCGCATTCGGGATCCTGACCCCCTATCAAAAAAGCGCATTGCTCCTTTGGATCGTGTTGGTTGATTTAGAGAGATAAAAACGCGGCTTCGGTTTCACTGTGCGCGTAACCCGCAACTATACGGTAGACGTCACCTTAGTGGCAACAACACCGCCCAGAGTGGCGCGCCCTCGGAGGTCACGGGGAAACAAACCGTGCTGCAGCCTTGCTTCCGAATGGCAATACCGCAAGGTTTCTAAGTTTTTTCTTTCTTTCTAACTTACAAGTTTATCGATTCATTTAGAGCAAACGCAAGTTCACTATACCTTTGCACTTGAAAATATGTTACCGAAACTTCACCGAATAGTACCATGCCCGCCTGTAGTGTCGCATAATCGTTTCGCGGCCGTTATTAATTGCGCACTGAATATTTCGCCGAAATATTTCGAAATCGGCTTGTCGAAAGCATGCTGAACCAACGCAAATTGCAACCGGGCATCCCGATATTCTTTCCAGGACCCCTTTAAGTGAACGTAATTTACACAAGCCTCACCAGTTCACTTTTCCTGTTGACCATCATTGTGAGACGCAGCCAACATGACATTACGCGGCCTGTTGCGTGTGTAAATTTTAAAATATTGCACAATGCTAACAATAAAACGAAAGATCACGAAGATCCGACAAAGCTGACTTTCGGTGCGCCGCGCTTACCGTCATCCGAATGGCCATCATCACCGACCTCTCCAGCCAAGAAGTCGACATCGACTTATGTGTGAAAATGTTCTTGTTCTTCCATTTCTTGTTTGAGACTACAGCATGTTATGTGCGTCGTAATCAGCGTGTCACTATGGGTGTTGTAGTGAACGTCTGTTTTCGGCGCACAAAAGTGGAAGCAGGTTCGTGCCACGACTCTTGGGTGTGGCAGCGAAACCCGCTGCGTGCACGCCTAGCAGCGCAACTGCGGCCTGGCGAGTGTCTGCTTGGTAAGTATAGATACTGTATAACACGAACTAGGGCAGACAGGGTGGGCACAGACCCTTATATCCTTGAATGCCCTTGCATTTGAAAATTGCCTTTCCAAGGGCCTGAAAGACCTGGAATTTCTTCTCCATCCTTCAAAACCCTTCATTTATTTTTGCGGCTTTAAAGAAAGGAGGCCTGATAGTGCAAGTCGCATTTCATGGTGGTTCAGTGCGCTCCCGGCAAACGTCATTGCTTACAGCATTCTATGTACGATTCCTTATCATGTTGCTTGCTTCCATTCCCAATAAGGCAAAAGCCATAAGTAACGTGGCCGCAGCAAACCCAGAGCATTTTCGGGCCACCAGAAAGGAAAGTTGTACCAAAATTTCTTTTTACCTTGTCTTAGAACAAAATTCCTTGGCAACCCACTAAAGGTTTTCCACAAATCTCGCATTGTATTGTACGTAATGTAACGGGTAAGGTAGCTGACAATTTTGAATGATCATTTCACGAAATAAGGTCACAATCATTGCGTTTGTAGCGAGCCACCATTGCGATACACTTAAAATTGCAAAGGAAACAGTCCGACGAAATCTCGAAGCAAACAAAAGAAGCACGGAATCATGGACAAAACTGAAGGCATGTAGACGAAGGAATAGAAGCTTGAAGCAGTTGATATTGTAACGAACATTTAAGATGGAAATGCAGGAGCAATGCAATATCATGCACCTAATGAAAGTAAGCAGCTTGAGGAACACTGGTAAAGCTTAGGCTGAAGAACTCAATGGCATGCACACACATATGAATAAAAGCTACCTTCCGTAAAACTCAGATGTTCCTTCACGAGGATGACATTTCATGTGCCAGAATAGAAGTGACCATCGTTTCCTTTGTACAACAAGAAATTTGCGTGTGTGAACTTCCATAGCATTAATAAATACTTGGCATGATGTCTGAAACTTTCTTGAATTTACCTCTTGGAAACGTGCACAAACCCTCGGCTCTCATTTTTCTTTAACAGGAGACTCAGCATATCCCCTTGAGCCGTGGTTGCTGACGCCAGTGCTGGGCGATCCTGACGACAGCACCCGTGAAGGCCAGTACAACCGGGAGCACAGGTCCATGCGCAATGTTGTGGAGCGATGCATCGGAGTGCTGAAGAGCAAGTTTCGCTGCTTGCAGCACTTTCGAACCATGCTCTACAGCCCCGAGCGAGCAGCGCGAATCATTTATGCGTGCGCTGCTCTCCACAACATTGCCTTGGACTCGGGCGACCGGACATTGGACGAGCTTGGCGGGGGAGTGCCACCACCTGAGCAGCCAGAGGAGCCGGGAGGCGGACAGGCGCTGCAACCGTGCGACGTGCTCCTTAGAGGAAGGCTGCAGCGCAGTGCTGTCGTGAATCTTTTTTAAAGTACACAGAAATGGTGAGTTTTCATAAAGCATACATATTTTATTTATACACATTGTAGCACACTTACGCCATTGCAGCTAAGTACATAGAGTGCAAAAATACATATACCAAGTGTACCTCCATATAGGTGGTCCATGTTTCCAAAGCAAGACATCTGACAGGTTGTGACAATTGAAACACAAATGAATCAAACTTACACAAGCAATTCTTTTAAGTGAATGGCTGAGTCATGAACTCAGAAACAAGTGTACTGCCCTGCCAACAAGAGTCTCAAAGGAAGCCACTTTGTTAGTAATGATTAAGCAGTTTCAAGGCACTTCGCCACGCTGCTTTTTCTGTGAGCATTTGCTGCTGCTCCCTAGGTACTTGTGTGTAATATACACATCATGAAGCACCTCTTTCGTAGTAAAACATTACAAATACGATGCCACAACAGCTGGCATGTGTTGTATCCTATGACATGGCACTTACTGTACATGTAGACGCAGAAGTTGTTACCCTCTGGTCAGGACAGTGCACAGGACGTAGGTTTGTATTGCTGAAGCTTGTGGGTTACATTGCTGAGGAGTTGGCACAAAGTACTCTTTTCCTAGTTCAACATGAAACATCAAAGTACAGCCTTTTCTTTAAATATCCCATGAAATGTGGAATGTACACATCCGTTCACTCATCACAACAGACTTCATGGAAGCAGTATATATGATCGCCACTGTGCACTCATGGTCACCGTCAGTGAAATGTTTGCACAATTCTGATAAACACAACAGAATGATTGCAACCACTGCGTCCTTTTAAATCGAAGGCGCAGTCTAAAAAGGTGAGAAGCAGGCAATATGCTTGCTAGGTGTAAGAAAGTTTCTGTGCAAGCATGAACACGCAGATGAGGCGAGCAAGCACAGCATCATAAAATCAGTTTCAAAACACGAAGTACAACTTTAACATTGAGTACTGTGACAAGATTTCAGTGATCACATCGTGGCCAAATGGGTACACGTAGGTAAGCAGGAAAGCACAAAAAATGCAAAATTCAACTTTATTACACACTATGATAAGTGTATTACGAACCCAGAACATCTCGCTACATGTAGTAAAAGATGCGAGCACATTGCAGTGTCAACATCGCACCATTCATTTTCACCATAGCACATAAAACCTGCAGTCCCATTTCAGTGGCTTTGCAAGAAAGTGTGTGCATCCCTTTCTCAGTGTTATTAATCGCTGACTAGAAGTACGTATTTCTTTCTCTGCTGCAGTCGCAGTGCAATGCTAAAGAACAGACGACTCACATTTGCTAAACGAGGACTGCACTTGGGTGCTGTGGTGAAACATAAATCATATACAACAAGAATGATTGGCTCTGCAATCTAACAACACCCAGGACGTGTCACACTTGACACTTATTTTAGGAATAACTAAGAACAAAGACTAAAGGAAACGAACGCCGGCGTGGTACAGTGATGATGGCCATTTTCATTTGTGAAAGCACGGCACTTGAATAATGACTGCTTCGGTATATGAAAGTGTGGTGCTGTGAAAGAAAGACCAGCTTGTGGTCTTTGCACGTTAGTTTCACTTTGCATAAATGAAAGCATCAAAGTACTAAAGCGTGCATATACTACACAGCAAAATTTCATAATGTGGCGTGAGCTACAAAACATAGAAAAGCTATACAAATGTCATAGTGCAAAAAGCCGTTTACAGAAAGCGCAACTGGATGTACTGATTGCAGTGTGATTGACTAGGCATCTCAGAAATATGTCAATAAAATGAAACGAGCTGGTCTTGCAGCAGGATTACCATAATCGAAAAAAATACATTGTACGAATTACAGGACAGCGAAACAATGAAACAAATTGAACAATCACTAAATAAATAAAATTAAAATAAAATAAAATTCAGGTTGTACTAACACAACACAAGGAACAATAAAGAAAGGGCATAACTGAAAATAAATAATAAATTAATTTCGTTTATGCAGGGTCACGGCCTGCAGCTGCCCCATCATCGCCTCTTGGGCTGCCGCTGCCCTCTCTTGTGCCGCTGCCGTCCTCTCTTGCGCCGCTGCCGCCCTCTCTTGCGCCGCTGCCCCTCTGCGAGCCGACACAACGAGGCTACTCGCCGACTGTTCGATTCTTCGAAGAGTCTGAAATGAAGAAACGTAGCGCAGTAGCGTGAGTTGCTGATTCCTCGCAACCAGCTGGCGACTGGAAGCTGCTGTTGTCAAGAATTGCAACATGCACAGCAATTTCCTCTCTGGTGAGGAGCCACTGGCCCGACTGCATCCAAAGGTGGTGTCAAGCATCGTGTACAAGCTATGCCCTCTTCGTTTGGACAGACAAAAACCTGCTGGAACTACTCTTCAGTCATCTACTCGAATGCATCTCTACCTCCAAACCGCCCTTTTCAGGGCTAACCAACCTTTTGCCCGGCTGTTGCTCGTTGCTCACCAACGGCACCGTCCCTCAAAACATAGCACATTTCTTATTTACATTCCAACTTGGTTTCTTTTTCTGATTCGTAATTTGGATGATAAGGAAGCATGAAAAATATTTATGTCCTTGATGCAAAGTGACACCAAAGGTTTTACCAACCCGGAGCATCTCGTCACCCTGCGATACACTGTGGGCGCACTGTGACGAGAGTGCCACAAGTGTGTCGGCTCGTCGTGGCCGCAGACGAGGCCTTGGCCGCACACGGCGCCGAAGCACTGAAAGCATAAGATGTTTGCTGTAGTTAGTTCAATGAAAAACACGACAGCTCATTTTATCAAATAGCTTGCTTTTCAGTAACTTACCAGGTGCAGTGGCCACCTCCTGTGTGCCCGCTTCTTGGGGAGGTTGGTCCAGTTCTGTCGTAGTTAGAGAAAAAGAGTAAATGCAATAATACTTTGTGACCTGCACACGCATTAGGTGAATTTTAACACTCTCAGTTACGCTGATGCTTACGTGTCGCTGTGCTCGGGCCTCCAGCCTCTTCACTCTGGACCTCGACCTCCTGTGCGGCACGAGGGACGCTAGCCTGTTGGAAAGTATGAGCATGCTGCTTCACTATATGGCTATTCGTTACGCTTCCTATGCAACAAGCTGTCGTGGTACATGTATTCGGAATTATCTTACATTTCTTAGGCACTTACTTATCCCGTAATTATTTGTCAGTGTGGACTTGCCTGTGGGCATTCTATTTTTGCGATGACCGATTCTCATTCTTTATGTCATTATTTCGGTACAAAAACACAGGATGGAGTAAAGCCAAAACGCTAGAAGCCTCACAATAGGCCTTTGCTCCAAATGCAGTGAGGTATGCAGGCCATGAAAACACTATGTGAATACAAATAATAAAAACGACAAATGAAAAACACTATGTAATGCATGCAATAGCAAAGCATCATTCGTACTGCACATATAAGCTACAACACTTGCAACATTAAACATACTCATAAAGCCTACACGTGCTCATTGCCATAAATGAAGCAAACAAAATAGACTACATACAGTTAGGAATAAGCACACAGTGCAGTAGTTGCATCAGGAAAAAAGCGTGAGATTAAACATACAGGTGGACAAACATGAAACATGCTCAAGGGATTTGTATGCTATTTTTAATCACTACGATCCTAATGGTTTGCTTGGAGACTGCTTTTTATATCTGCAAGGGTACGTATCTTTGGAGCCCTTCTAGCAACGCATGAACGCAGACCTCTCACAAACATCCCCGTTTTTGGCAAAATCGAAGCCAACTGACATTCAACTGCATTAACGTAGCACCTTTTCCATTATCTCTCTCCTCTGCTATATTACTGTTTACCAACCCTGTCGTGTCACCCTAAAGGTACAGCCACCTACTTCTTTAACTGCAGAGCGCGAGCGGCGACCATTTCGTGCGTCAGCGCCGCATGACGAAAGCAACTTGCAAAAGGGTCGAGGCAGCGGCGCACCGACCGGGGGGGGGGGGGGGGGGTACGGGGGTTGTAACCCACCCATGAGGCCGACCCCCCTCCCACTCCGTAACTGCTCCTATGTCCTAAAACAATCTGGCGCTAATGTCTCTGCAAAACGCCGAAAAATTAAAAATAATCATCATCATTGATGTTACTGTTATTTGGCGTTGTATTCACTTTTTTATTACACACGCAACAACCGCGTAATCGCATGCCCGGCCCTTCGTGAAAAATTCACCCCCCCCCCCCCCCCGCAGAGATCCTCGGTGCGCTACTGGGTCGAGGCTATGCGGCCGCCGACGCCGCGCGCTCGGCTTCGACCGTCGTCTGCTAGGCTATCCTTTTTTTTTAACCCATGATGATATCGACGCCCGTTTTCGGCTGTGATACAAGCAAAACAATTCGGCCTAGTCATGCTGTCTGTCCGTCTCAGTCAAGCTGATAAGGGCGTGTCTAGCGCAAAAAAAGAACAGCCGAGCAGACAACGCTCGAAGCCGAGCGCCACCGTCTCTGTCATGTTTCGCTCTGTCATCCGGCGCTGACGCACGAAATGATCGCCGCTCGCGCGCTCCAGTTAAATATATTTGGCCGGCTGTACCTCTTACACATAATGACAAACCCTGAGGCCCCGTTCCCAAGATTTTATGGCAATGTGCTTACCTCTTGGTAGGGCAGTCCGACGGGGAGGCCGGCAACCTGCGACATCCCCGTTACTTGTAGGACCCGCCCGCGGAAGCCCGGCGCGCCGCCTCCCACAGTGCATCTGGAAATTGCATGGCGATGTCAAAGTACGAGTTTAATAAAACTTTTCCTTGGGCTACTTGGTTCATAATAGTTCATATGCTTACAGGCCGCTAAATCAACGTACAGAAGGGAGGGACGCAGAGACACATACAAAGTACGACTTGCACAGACCATTACATGGTCACTCACCTTTGGGCTTCAGTGACGGCGGCGGCGTCGTGGCGGGCTTCGTGAAGTTGCCTTCTCCACCATTCTTGCCACTGAAGCGTTGTTTTCACGACGGGCCCCTCAGCGTTCAGCGTGTCGGCGAGCTGCTGCCACAGCCGTCGCTTATAGGCAACGGTGAGGCCATGCTGTAGCTCGGCAGCCTTATGAGTCACCTCGGGGTGTTCTTCCATAAACGCGAGGACCAGCTCGCGCTGGCTCTCAGATACGCGAGGTTTGTGCGCCATTGCGCGTTTCCATGCGCAACTCGTCTTAGGAACTGTTAAAAGTCGCGCCAGAGAACCCCGCCACGCGGTTTCAGTTTCAATACATGTGGAGACATCCTAGAGGCATTACTTGAAACTGGGTGGTGGCTAGTGCCACCACTAAACATCTCGCAGAACTGCGACACCACCTAGCGCCTTTTCGAACCATTAACCGCAATAATTCGTTTTTTTTGGTACCGTATTCTAAGTTACACCGCTAAGAAGCAACACCATCAAATTTTGCTAGTCATTCGTAATAATTAAGTTTTTTTTAACGCGTTAGAAACACTTCTCAATCTATTATACGGTCCCCCAGCAGACGACAAAAGTGTGACGCAGGCTGCCCCTCCGCTCATTGGCTGTTTGCTCCCCCCCGTTCTCACAAACACTGCGCACCGCCCATTTTCTGACGTAATGGACGGACCGCCTCCGTCCAAATTTGGAACGCTTACAAGATTGCGCCGCTGGAGCCCTCCTCAATGGTGTCTCTCGTAATCCAATCATGATTTTGGGGCATAAAACCCCAGAAATCAATGGTAGAAATCAATGGGTTTACCTATTGGGCTTACCCATTGTGGATTACCCTGTGGATTAGCCTGTGGATTACCCTGTGGGCTTACCCATTGCCAATAGAGGGTAAGTATCGTTTATTAGGTAACACACATCAGAAGCATAGTTGTCATTAAACGAACACTATCAGAACTACTTGTACACTAGGCTTATTGGCTGTATTAACCATGTGGGAGGAGCCACCATAGTCTGGTAGTAGCGTGCTTGCTTGAAACCTAGGGGACCCGAGTCCGACACCCGCCTACCGCTTGGCAAGTTGCCGTCGCAGAGTACAGCGCATTGCTCTTTTTATGTGTGTTTGTTAAGTCTCCATTTCAATCATAAGCTATGATGAATGGTACGCCTTTTCTTCTTTTACGTGTGTTCTAGTACTTTGTTAAATGTCTGTTATAGTTTGCCTGAGATTGACATGGGTTGCATAAAAGCCCACCTCCTGTGGCGCATACCCAAATATCATGGACCGAGCACTGCATCTATGAGCCACATGGTATTGTAGCGTCGTTAATTTTTATGTATATGACAGCTATATTACATTACCGATGTGAAGGCCAATCACTTATGTTCGCGATAGATTCGTACGTAGTTATCCACATTTTGGTGTATATCGTGTTAGTGAGACGACCAGAAGAGCGCGGACATGTAGGCGCCCAGATAGATAGATAGATAGATAGATAGATAGATAGATCTTGTCAGTTCCTTGAGCTTGTCAAGAAATGTTTCACATTTAATACCTGAGCATTGCAGTGACATCGACTTGCACTGAGTAGCGCTTTTTGATCATGACGATTTCCTTGCAGTGGCCATTAGTCCTGTGAACATTTCAGTTTTCCAAATTTATGAGCTAGAGGTGATACTTAGGATTTCCAGGTTGCAGCGCTGCTGGTGGTGGCAGCCCGAAATTATGGTGGGTGGCTCTTAAGTGTGTGCAGGCACTGAACGAGCAGGCCAGCAGGTTAGTGTGGGTCTGCATGTGCATGGTGAGACTCTCGACAACAGCATGAAGCAATCAGACAGGGCATATATACATGCTGCCATGGGCTTGCATTGCCTCAAAACTTATGACTGCGACTGTACCTCCAAGAACATCCCAATATACCTCCAAAGCCTCTGGGACCTTCTCAGTTCAGACTTTTGCAGCCTGCGGTGCTTATGCCTACAAAAATAGGAATGCGTCTGCACTGCCCTCAGCGGAGTTGCAGATGAGCGTGCTGAGTCGTGTAAAACGTAGCTTCATGCTCACATATGTGACCGTTTATGCTAACGCAGTGGTGGACGAGAGATTAGAGTGTCAGCCTGCTATGGTGGAGGCGCTGGCTTAAGCTGGCGGGTCTCTCATAATGGGGGGTCGGGGACTCGGACGTGATGCTCGGTGGTGTGAGTAAACTAATGTCTAAAAAAGAGTCCTATTCCTTTACATTTTCTTCTCTTCACTCTCCTTTCTCTGCACCCCTCAAAACTGAGCCAAACTTTTAACTAATGGAGCTGAAAATAGCCCCCTTTCATCACCTCAGCGACATCACCAACACACTGCCTTGCATGGCCAAGGCATATTTTTGGGGTGTATGTTGGCCTCATTAAGATTTATTGTGCTGTTTTCAGTGTTTAGCTGTACTGCTTTGCATTTTTGGAAACAGTGCCTCCTCTCCTTTGAGATGCCTGGCATGTCAGCCGCGCTGCCATTGTTCGCCCATAGCAATTGTGTTTTGGTGGCGCTAACTCATGGCACTACCCTTCACTGCCTTTTTCGCAAAAATTGACTGCGCTGGGCCCATTCTATAAGGCCGTGGTGCTTACCTTGGCGGAAACTTCGCATTCAATGTTTTCAAGGCTCAGTTGAGAGAAATTTCAATTTATCTACTCAATATGAACAAGCAAATGACATAAAATAACAAAAACACAGTTTTTCAATGCGGCAGAACCAGTGGGCAAACATTCTCAGCTAACAGGGTGTGTTGCACATCCCTCTATCTCATAGAATGGACGTAAGATAAGAAATTTATTCATTATCAAAAACACAAATAATCAATCCATATGGGAGAGCTCAGACACAATGCTCAGAAAATTACGAACAAAGGAAAAAAGCAATCTGGATGCATTTTACCGTGTCACACTAACTATGCATATTAGCAGAAATCACCGCAATGAAGAAAAATGAAAAAAATGTTGACAGTTAAACGTTGACGGTTAATGAAGGTGTAAGGCAGAGAATGACTTTGGTATTGCGCGCGAATATATGGTGGCTTCTCATACCATATATACGAAAGATGCCGACAATCACTCAAATGAAAGAATCCGACATAAAATTCTCCTAGTTCAAACCCTGTTCTGTCATTTTCTTCCTGCAGGCCGCCATGCTCCATTTCCTAGACAGAGAAACCAAACCAAACCATGCGATGCAATTTTAAGGCATTTACTTCAAATTTCACTTTTCGTTACATCGCTTGATGTGGTGTATTTTTGCTCTGCATTTCTGCTTTTTATGTCTGATGCATCCTTAGAAATAGTAGCTTTGGCAAAAATTTTATGAGCTTTACAAGGCCTCTCTTCCATTCTACTACCAGCCTGCAAGGAGCCGGAAGGTGTGGAACTATTCACATTGCTTCTGCTGTATTAAACAGGACGCTGAAGCGGAAAGACAATTGATAATAGCATTTAGAGCATCAAAGAATAGGCATTATAAACGTGACCGCTCACTAAACAAATTACAGCATATCCACGGAGTGAATGATGGTGAGTGGGCGAAGCTCGGGAGGTTCATTGTAGATCGTGCCGAGTTCTGGATTAATTTAGTTAACCTGCACGCTACGAATCCTCATGGTTCAACTATGCACAAGTGAAATCTCCCACCGGCATTTCATTGCAAGTCAAGATCCAGTGTCTATATATATACATATATATGGGTTGCCGGTGAACGCTTCTCCAACGCGAGCAGTCGGTATTTCTCAAGCAAGGAACTCGCTAGGAGACGCTGCCTGCGCCAACGTTGTCTCTTGCGGGTGAAGGCGCGTTCTCCTTCTTTGCGAGCTGGTATAGCGTTCCTCTAAGAAAGAGCGTTGCCATAGCCAACGCGCGCCTTTCGCTCTCTCTCTGTCTCTCTCAGTCTCACACAAGACAGCAGAGGCACGCGCCGGGAGAGAGGGAGAGGCACGCGCCGAGGCGAACGCCGAGGGGGAGCGCGTGCCTCCCGGCATGCGGGTGACAAGGGTAGACTAAGAGGAGCTTCGCCCCTAAAATCGGCTACGAGGAAGATTGTGCGGGTGATAGCAGGGCCGACAGGAGTGCCAGATTGCAGTGCCATTCTGTGGCGGCTGCACGTGTAAACGGAGAGTGTTGGGCAGAGGATTTCGCGATTCATCGCAAAGTAGAGAATGTGCTGGTGGAAAGAGATGTGCTGACCAATGAAGTGGCAGTTTGGTTTCCTACGTTAAGAGTTTCATGGTACTACAGTCCTTCGTTCCAAGCACATAGTCACAGTGTTTTCATATTGTAGATGCGCTGCGCCGGAGCATGGTGCAGCGAAGAAAGAGGGTTTATTCAAGAAGGCGGTGGTTATATACAGGGTGTCCACGTAACTTGAGCCACGACTTTGAAAATGAAAGGCACTTCAGAGGAGAACTGAACCAAACGTATACTAATCGTACTGGTCTATAGGTACTCAGGTTATTTTTTATTTCCCCATAAAGTAATTAGTTATATACCTTTAATTAGCTAACTCCTTAATTATGGGCTGAAAACACAAAATATGAACACTGAGCTGTAGAGCACCTTCATAAACCACCGACTGAATTGTTTCCTGTACGATATGTCTTACGGTGTTAATTTTTCCGCATTCTAAAGAAAGCCCGCGAAATTTGAAAATGAACCACGTGACGGACCGCGAGCGCACTGCTATAGTGCTGGTCTCAAGCGTGCAACCGGTGAACATGGTCGCCTGCGGCTGCCACGGGGAAGCGACAGGGTGCTTTGAAGGTGGTCGATGTTTGGGCATCCGTCTTTGGTTGAATGACGGTGCAAATTCACGCTGCTGGGCGAGCGCTGCCGAGATATGCGTCCAAGACGGATAAATAAAACAAGAAAATAGCTTTATTTTTTGTTGGAACTTGAGATGCGTAAAAGAAGGCCATGATGTGAAGCTAGTTGCAGGTGGCAGGGGGTAGAAGAACGGCATGAGCAGACTTTTTTTCAGTGATCGGTGCTCGTAAAATTAAGCCACGATTACAAAAAAAGGACATGTTCAAACAGGGGCCCATCTAATGTAATACAATTCTGGCATCTCTTATTAAGATTTTCTGTGACGCTCTTGACCACGGTATCGCGAATGGAGTTGCATACTTGTCTCATTTTTCTTTTAGGTTACCTAATGTTGTGGTTTGTGCCTGGTATACCTGACTCTTGACGTACCTCCAAAGGAAACAATCGAGGGCGTTTAAATATGGAGACCTTGCTGGCCAATCAATGGACCCGTGCCCGCGCTATCCACTGCTGCGGGAAAAGTTCATCCAGCCAATTACACGCTTTGCTGCTGCATGCGCTGGAGCTCCATCATACTGATACCAGGGGTGCTACCGCGTAGCGATTCCTTTTTTCGTTCCAATGCCTTTTGGCGTTACGTCACTGTTGTCGTCATCGGTGGGCGGCGACGCTTGACGTATTTCAAATTGCCCAATCGTAAGCGGCCGCTTTTTCTCCTCTTTCTCCGCCGTTCGGGGGCTTGCATAGTAATTATGTTTGGTAAGGAAGTAGTTAATAAAATTGCGGTTGCGCGCTTATTAGATGAAAATGGCTTAGTAGCATTAAAACGCAAAAGCGAAGGAAATATGAGGCAAACAAAACGCAAACACACGTGTATTTCTAGTCGTAGCCACATTTGCGCCGTACGTGAATCCAAGCCATATCGCTGAGCGCGAACAAAATGGCAACCGTTGTGGGAAACAGCTGACTGTGTTTTCATCGGTTATTCGTCCGTATCATTTGCAACTTTGGCGCAGAAGCGTAGTACTTTCGCCTGGGAAGAAATTCTACACTCCTCATTTTTCCGGGAGTAACGGAACACTCAACTGAGGTGAGCACAAACTGCTACTGCCGTGGTCTGTTGCCGCTACGTGCATTGTTTGATGTGCGCGCTTTGTTTTCCTGCAACAGGAAGCTGTTCGGAAGACAGCTCGTCATATTATCGGACAGTAAAGTGGAGCATCGTGAACTGGCCGCGATCAAGAACTCGCAAGGTAGGGAGCGCCGTTTGACGGGGCACCCCTACGGCACAGCGTAACTTCATGAAATCTGTGATCAGCTGCAGTACGTTGCGCAAGCTACCAGCCACTGTCGTCGTCGATCCGAGAAAGCTGCTGCTGCATTCGCAAAAGTAAGTACATGCACTACATTACCTTGTTTAAATGACAGAGATTCCGAAGCTAGAAATGAGAGCACGAAAATAAAGTGTACTGGGGTGTGTGCCATAAGAATTTAACATCAATTTTTAGCACTGCTTAACTAACGTGTTCTGATGTTCAGTGATTTGTTTTATGAGCCTCGCAGACGTGCGAACGTATGAAATGGTGGCTCGTGTTAATGTCTGTAAAAAGTACAACTCGGAATATACAAATGGTGCCATTTCTCTTTTTTTATATATAAGTCCTGCACAATAAGGGGCGCTATTTCTCGAGTTCTTTGGGAAGTAATGGTTGTCACGCGTATCTGCTATGCTCATGATATGCAGCGTGCCAAGTATGATATTTGCCTTCTTCGCACCTATGTGCGATTTACTCATTTAACTATTGTCTACCTTGTGAAATCGGAACTTAGTTGCTTTGTTTAAAGCTGTGAACGTCAAGAAAGGAAACAGCCAGAACTTCGATGTTGAGCTTTCCACGTGAAGTGTTCGCATTTGCTTTGCACGCACGGCTTTTGTTTGTGCTCTGTGCAATACCAAATTAGCATAGACCCCCCTTCCAGCATTGCTCGCTAAAGTCGGTCAGTACGTGTATAAGTGCAGATACATAGAGGTACAGTTGCTTGCTCATTTTCACATAACCTCTGTATATGAAAACAAAATGTGGATGTTCTGAAAAATGCAAGTGTATATGTTGGCTAAAGGTAGGCATGCTTTTATTTCTGTATGTTAGTGTGCATGTAAATTTATGGTACTTCCGTACAGACTCACACAGCATTTGTGCATGAGCTTACAATTCTGTAAATTGAGATCAAAACAGTAATGCTGTGAGGCCTCGTTAGCATCGCCTTGCACATAAATTGATTTTGATCTTTTTTTCAACCAGCACGAGGAATCCGAGAGGCCGAGCCAGCAGTAGGTGGGCGCACAGCGCCTGGTGCAGGATTTCAGGGCGCCAGATGACATCGAGTGCCTGCTGCAGCAGCTTGTCTATGCCCTCACCAAGTTTACTGCCCCAGCTCAACCCCACTCCCCCTCCTTGACCTGCCTCATTAGAGTATGCATGCAGAAGAGCGAAAATTTTCATTGTGATACTCTTTTTTTTCTTAAAGCTACTTCATGTGCTGGTGATGCAACTTATGACAGGAAGTGCTTTTGACAGTGTTTAAGTGAAGCATTAATTCACTGTTTCAATTATACCACAATAGGGTAGGGGTGTCCAAAACACTAGGCTGTGCCAAAAGCTCACTGTGGAAGCGTAAACTTCCAGGCATCCCATCACTGTCATGTAACATCAGACACGACGGCACACTGCAAATCTGCATGTTTATTGTAAGAAAGCTGTAGGTTGTGATAACCTCTGGTTTTGTTGTCCCGACTTACATGCACAAGAATCATTTTACAAAAGAAAACTAGCTGAGAAAAATTTCTTGCCTATGCACGTGTCTCTGTGATGTAGTTGCCTGTATTTAGTCTTTCATGTGTGTTTTTTTTTTACTCCTGTATCTTTCTACTTTGATTTATATGTTCAGGTTTATGCTAAAAGTTCTTTGTTGAACTACGGACAATTTCTTGTTCCTTTCTACCATTTTATGTTTATAGGATTGATACGATAATATATTGATTTACAACATAACACTAATGTGCATGGAGGTCCATTTATATCACAAGATTAGCGGAACACCTTGTTGGACTAATTGGTATGCAATCATTTGTTTTGTGGCACTGAAAAATACAAACCACAAGAGAGTATCAGTGACCTATCTCATGTGTGGCGCTCATCCCTCATACTCTAATGTGGTTTGTGTATTTTTATGCCAAAAAGCAAATAATATCAAGAGATGTTCTCGTATTTTATGCGTTCAATGCGAGCTGTGATTACTTATTTTTAATCCTGTTTGAAGGCATTTTGTATGCTGCAAGGTTTTCTTAGGTGCAGTATTTTCCTTTCTGGTTTATTTGTACAATCACTGCGCAGTTCAATATGTGGATGCATACTTAGTTTTGCTGGTGAGCAATCCTTTTTTTGTTTTGATGCTATGCAGCTTATCAGAGGTTTCGTGGTGTTACCTGTGATATCTTCTGAATCATACATCCACAATTTTTCATCAGAATGGAAGCTCATGGCAATGTGATGCCTGTCCACTGCAGATATTACACACGCTTAGAACACACCTTGTGTCGCGTAGGCAGTGTGGTGCTTGATTTTAAACATATTCGTTTCAATTCTTTCGACGCTGTGTTTCATAAAAAGCAAGTAGCTGCTTTCTTTATATGCTGTCAATTAATAGCTTAGAGTGTTTCATAATCTCCTACAGCACACATTATGGAGCTGGTTAGTTGCTGAGAATTAATGGAAAATTGTGCAACATTGCAAGAAATCCCACTGTATTGGTGTACAACAGTTTTTTTTGCAATGCACAGTTCATGATTTGTAAGGTGGTAGTCTACACAGTAATTATATTACTGTATCAGCATTTGCAGGAGTGTTCTACTTACACAAAAACAAGAACTGTAGATGTATGCTGGAAGAAAGCGCAATGATGTTAAACTTTGAGCAATTTATTTACTTGTCATTTCTACATTTATGTTGCAGGCTTGCTTCGTAAACATTGAACTTGACACACGTTACAGTCCCATTTACACATACAGCTTCTCTTCATGTACATTGGTCTACAATGAACTCTTTGCGTTTCTCACAGCATGGCGCAGTCCCCCCCCCCACTATTCTCATTCGTAGGGCATGCGAGGACAGAATAAAATTATGGGTGCTAAATAATGAGTGCTGTTGCAAATGTTTACATTAGAGGTAGCTTGGCATGTGCACATTTCCACTGGCAGCGGTAACTTGTACAGCACAGAAATAAAATTTTGGAATATCCTGGTTACTGACTACCACTTTTTTTTTTGCAAATGCAGGTGGCTTTGCTAATGATCAATCAGCCTTTCTATTTTTTGTAATGTAATAGCACTTCAAAGGTAGCCAGCATTGTATTTGGCATGCCGGGTAATGAATTTCGGTGGCATGTTCACCCTCTGAAGCGAGTTGCGTAATGCTTATGTGGAAGACTGGTGGGGAAAGCAGAAGCGCAGTGAATGAGACTCTTGGTCGAGCACAAGGTGTTGTGCTAGTCGCACTTTTCTGCAGCTGGTGGCTTGCAAGCTTCTGTTGGAAGTTATAAGATGAGCAGGAAGCTATGCAGAACATTATCCTGTCTTACCGAACCTAAAAATCACAGCCACAACAGTATGTTTGCCTCCCGATTCTGAACCATCATTTATAGATCACCTTCGCAGCAGCACCACATTAGCTATTGAGAAATGCCGCACTAATAATGTCTATTTGTTTGGTGACTTCAATTTACCACAAATTGACTGGACCAATTGTTCATCCACCTCAAAAATGTCTCTTGACTTTGTGAATTTTGCCCTTGATTTTAATTTCGCTCAAATAATCAACCAGCCAACACGGGGCAATAATATTTTGGATTTATTACTTACCTCAGATCCTGATAATGTAGGTGAAATCTCTTGCCTTGAAGGGTTTAGTGACCATAAGCTCGTTCAATTATCAATAAACATTCCTCTCAAAGTTGCGGGTAAAACTAAAAAAGTGATTAGAGACTACAGTAAGGCCAATTATAGTTGTATGAATTCTGACTTGGAAGAATTCTATCACAGCACATTCTTGCGCTCATTGCCAAGTCGTACCGTCGATGAAAATTGGTCATTGTTTAGAGATGAGATTACTTTATTAGTCGACAAATACGTCCCTGAAATTGCCATATCTAATGATAAGAGAAACCCATGGTTTAACAAATATTTGCGAACATTGAGGAATCGAAAAAAAAGGCTGTATAGGACCGCGATACACGCTTGTAGTGCCTCTGCTTGGAATTCAAATAAGGAATGTCTTAAAAGTTATACTTCTGCGTTATTCACTGCTAAAGACAAGTATTTTAAACATGACCTACCTTCACTATTAAAATGCAATCCCAGAAAATTTTGGCAACAATTATCACCAGCTTCTGCTGTGACAGATATTACTTTGAAAGGCAAAAATCAATTACCTCTCCCAAGAGACCAGTGTGCAAGTGCATTTAACACATTTTTTTCTTCTGTTTTCACACGGGAAGATCATTCTAGCATTCCTGAGTTTCCGGAACTTGATTACCCTTTCATGGCACCCGTAGATATTAACATTGAGGGCATCACTAAACTAATCAACAACCTCAAAGTTTCTACTTCTAGTGGTCTAGATAATATCAATTCAAAGATACTAAAAAATACAATTCCCACGTCCTCTCAAATATTATTTCACATTTTCAGACAGTCTTTGTGTACCGGTCAGCTTCCTAGGGACTGGAAAGTCGCAAAAGTTATTCCCATATTTAAAGCAGGATGTAAAGATCAGGTTGAAAATTATCGTCCCATCTCGTTAACCTCTATCAGCTGTAAATTACTTGAACATATCATTGCTTCTCACATTTACAGTCATCTTGAATCAAACGATTTTTTTAGTTCCACCCAACATGGCTTTAGGAAAGGTTTCTCTTGCGATACACAACTACTTGAATTCACGACAGATCTACAGACTAACTTGGACATGAACACACAGACAGATTGCGCTTTCCTCGATTTTTCGAAGGCCTTTGACCGTGTCGCCCATTGTCGTCTGATTTCCAAACTGTCTTCTCTTAAATTGGACTCCTTAACGCTATCATGGCTCCGAAATTTTCTTTCATTTCGTGAACAGCTCACATTTGCAAATGATTCTCATTCAGATATCGCAGAAGTCACTTCAGGAGTGCCGCAGGGTAGCGTCCTTGGCCCTCTACTCTTTTTAATCTTCATCAACGATCTGCCGACTAACATTTCATCCCGTATACGCCTGTTCGCAGACGACTGTGTCATTTATCGAACCATAACATCTCCCTCTGATCATGAGCCCTTCAAGGTGACCTAGACCTCGTTTGCAGTTGGTGTAATAAGTGGTTAATGAGCTTGAACACTTCAAAATGTAAAATAATGTCGGTTTCCCGAAAAACCTCGATTTCCACTTTTTCATACAAAATTAAAAATAGCGAAGTATCTCGAACCACATCATACAAATATCTAGGGGTTATTATTGACTCTAAACTTTCATGGTCTTCCCACATAACTTCCATTTGTTCCAAGGCATCCAAAACACTAGGTTATTTACGTCGAAATCTCCATTACTCCACATCGAGCGTCCGCAAAATAGCCTATTTAACATTCGTACGTCCACAGTTAGAATATGCCTCACCAGTTTGGTCACCTTATCAACACTATTTAATACAGATGATCGAAGCCATTGAAAACAGAGCAGCCCGCTTCATCACTCAGAACTACCAATGTCACAGCAGTGTATCACAAGTTAAACGCGAGATCGGTTTACAACCATTGGATATCCGCCGCAAGATAGCCCTCCTTGTGTTGTTTCACAAGTACATTAATAGCAGAAATCCATGCGCTTTCCCTCTACACACACCGGATCGCATGTCTGCACGCATGCGAAATCAGCGCAGCTTTAAGCGTATTTTGGCAGAACACGCGCGTTCAACTTATCTGCTTTGCCACAGGCAATCTCACTGTGGAATGATCTTCCCGACGTGATAGTTTCAGTCACTAACAACAACGTGTTCCGCGAGAAACTACTCTCTCACTACATCTAGCATCATTTCATAGACATTTGTATGGATGTGCATATACTTGGTGACTGTATTTTCCTTGTAATCAATGTTCTATTACTGTTATTAGTGTCGCTGTTATGTTGCATTTATTTGTATATTTGAACTGTATACGTTCTCATTTTTCTTTCTTTTTTTTCTGTATGCCCCCCTTACCCTATGCTCTAACGAGAGCCTGTAAGGTATGTTAAATAAATAAATACAAATCTGTGTAACAACAGCTTGAGCAGTGAACTTCATTCCCAGACAAATGAGAGTTTCGAAAAAAAAACTAAAACAGTTGCAATTTCGCAGGAGATACTGGACAGTTTGCATGCACATGATGACAGCTGCAACAAGCATTGAAGGGGCTTTCATATTGTGTTGCTGTGCATGACACACTGAATTGAAGCATACTGTTTCATGCATCACGTGCAACGCTTTCAAAGTTGGTGCTCTTTGTGCTGTGTACTTCCATAACCAAAATGTAGTACGTTGATTGAACAAATCGAGAAACAACAAATGCTTTGCTGGAAGCCATCAGCATCACAAAAAGCTTGCATTGTTGGTGAAAAAATCAAAATGCGTTATTTTCTATTTTATGCTAGATGTTCGTTTGTCAGAGCACTATACTCCTGCTTTCTTTTTAATGGACTGCATGCATAGCCTTCCAAGCGTTCCATCTTATGTAGTGGAATATGCCATAAAAAAAACTTGAAATTCAAGAACAATCCTCTCCATTCTAGTGCAAATCATGCAACAAAAAGCCACATTTGTGCTGTACTATAATGTAAAGTACTCATTAAATACCACATTGTTTCACATCCAACATTCTAGAGGTGGCTTTATACATCTTTAATGACAGCATGTAAACACACTAAATGGTGCATGGTTGTGACCACGCTCCAGTACGCAGCATGTACTCTGTAGTTTAGTCTTGTGGTGGAATTACTTGAACAAGGTAAGTTTCCTTTTTGTCAAACATCTGGTACCACATTTGAACAACATGGTGTATGGTCAGCAGAAATGATATGAATTGATTCTTCGATGCCAGTAAAATGGCCACAATATTGCAGCTACGCTTTGTTGTGCTTAATGATGTCGCAGTTGTTGCACTTTTATCTGTACTGTCCTCAAATAATGTGCATGCAGTGCCACACTTTGCAACAATGGTGTCCCACACTGCACAGTGTTCTCCTATAAATACAGTGATCTCGATCTTCTGCTTTGGGGCAAGCCCTGTGGGACTCTACTCCTGGCTATTGCTGCTGATATCACCTACGTCCAACTTGAGAAAGCCCTCATTAAGTCTAAGCTTGCACAATGCAGCACACGCTGCAGTGAATATTGGCAGTGATGTCTGGCTCGTGGAGTGCTTAGAAAGATGGCCAGGGATCGGGCTCAGAAGCCATGGCTGCAGTGGGTAGCCAGTCACCTGCATGAAAATATAATCAGTACGATAGTCAGCTGGCAGCATTTTTTTCGAGGGGACACACGCATGCACACACACACACACACACACACACACACACACACACACACACACACACACACACACACACACACACACACACCTGGAATATATATGCACAGGCATTTGTTTGTGAAAGGCGGGTTGTCCATGGACCCCTCACCTACTTATTCTTATGGGAGTAGTGCACCAAGCTGTGTGCCATCGATTTACAAGAAAGCTAGTACCACAAGGAATAATGCTACTTCACTGCAAAAGCTGCGCTGAACCTGCCTTAATGATGTGATCTATATATTTACTTCTCCCATCAACTTACTAGCAAGCTCCATTAAAAAAAATCCAGTGACTGCACTGACGGGGGCTACTTGTTCATCTTACAGCAGGCATGCAATAGTGCACTCGTAATTTTGTTAAAAGCACTGTTGCACAAGGTATGCTCTGCAATTTGCCACTACAGTCGTAACTTCGCAACAAAACCGGTTTTCTCTCATTTAAGGAGGCATTCGCCTCGCTCTACAGTGCGCTCCGACGTCGTAGCCGAATTCCGGTCGTATGCAGTCCACAGCGAGAGTGCGCACATCCGCATCGTAGATATAGGAAAATGTGCGCGGTGACAACGCATTGTTAGCAAATGCAATAAACCGGACAACCGTCATATCTCACACGATCACCTCCAATCGCCGTCAGGTCCAATGGAAATCACGATCGCGATGCGCACATCGCGATCTCCATCGCACTTCGCTCACATCAGCGCCAGACTTGATCCGGATTAGTTTAGGCCATGTAGCAGCGGCAGCGTTGATTACGATTAAGAAATCCAGCCCTGTTTGCCGCGGTTCACTGTGCTCGTGTGCCACCGGTGTATGAATCTGGTGCAAGCGTACTAAACAAAACACACAAGGCAAAGTACTCACGGACATGGCGTCAGGCCGGAGTGGTGTCTACACATGAAAGAAGTCTTCCTGTATTCCTTGGGCACCTCGACGCCGATGAGAGCGCTGTCCACACATCCGACCACACCGGGAATGACGTCGCGACGAAGAAAGCATCCTTCACGGCCGCCTTTTTGATCGGTCATTGTTGCCATGTGGCCCCAGTGGTTCGTGTCCCGCCGGCGTTCACAAAAGCAAGCGAAACGCACCAGACGCACTCGCTCACCGTCGCGTGCAACACCCGAATCGTCTCCTCACCTCCTATAGAACCTCGTGCGAGCTCCCGGTAGCCTAAAAACGCGGCGCGCACAACGCCTTCCGTTCGACCGACCGACCAGTCGGTCGCTTGGTTTCGAGTTCCTACGCGACTTCACAGCTCAAGCACAGCACGGACGAAAATGCCGTCGAAATTCATCACCCGGCAGGTCAAACGCGCCGTCCGATACCCTCCGTCGACGTAGTCGAGGCTCGCCGGCGCCCGCTGCAACAGAAAAGCCGCCGCCGTTAAGCCCACCGCCGCCTCGAACCTAGCAGCCACCGCCATGTTCGATGCTTTTTTCCATTCCTTTCAAAACGCATCGCTCTCCGGCGATTCTAAAAGATGTTCCTTTCGGCCGAGCATAATGAGTGCGTAAACGTCATTTTGACGTCACGGATTCTCCGCCCCCGCTGGCGTTAGCGGCGCGAAATTTGTTTCGACCAATGGCAGGCGGCCAGGACGAGAAGAGGCATGAAAAAATAAATATAATCGTTAGGCGGTAAGCATCCCGTGATTCTGCGCTCTCGCGGACGTCAGGCAACGTCAGGCGACGTCATGCGGCGCGAAATTTGTTTCGACGAATGGCAGGCGTCAGAAAGCATAAAGTGACGTCAAAAAGCATAGATTTTGGAATGGAATCGTTACGCGGTAGCACCCCAGATATCCTTAATCCCAGCCAGTGTAATTTCGCACAGAAGATCTTGAAGTGGTCCATTCAAGATATCCTTGACGTATCGTTCACCGGTAAGTGCGCTGTCGAAGAACGCCGATTACAGTAGCACCGTAAATGCCACACCACACATTGAAAGACCACTGATATTTGTGACGCACCTGACAAACCCAGGCAGGTGCGTCACTAATATCAATGGTCTTTCAATGTCACTCCATAGTGAGCGTTGTGGGAGGCCGCTAGAGGGGGACGAGACGAGCGGACGCCTCCGTATCGGCTCCGCCTTTCGGCTTTGATTTCACCGGTCAACGTGGATAATCTTTCCGGATTACCTACTGATCGTCTTCGGCAAGTTCTGGGGTACAACCGGATACCATTTTTGGCCCGGTACACCCATTTTATTCCTCTTTTGGAGCACAGTTCTGATCTCGCATGCTAGGCCTCGCGTAGGCCTAGCTCGACTACGCACCTCAGCGCCTGCGCCGGCACTCCCGCCGCTGCGCGGCCACCATGCCTGAAGCCATGGTAATAGGAGAAAAGATCACCCCAGAAGAAGCCAATTCACCTGGCTGGATTACGGCCCACAAGAAACGCCCCGCAAGCCCGCTACAAGCTACCGGCAAACAACATTGCGCCCCCGCTGGCGCGAAGTATGCCGGAGCACTGAAGAAGGTTGCAGCCGCGAGCCGGCTCCCGAGTCTACCCGCTGATCAATGCCGGGTCATCGTCCGCCCGGGCGGGGGACTCGACGTACGTAAGTCCAACAAACTCAAGGTCTTGCAATCACTACTACTCGCGGCACGGCTCCCGCCGACAGCTGCCGACGAAGACATAGTGTGTACCAACGACACGCAAAACATTTTCGTTATAAGTA